>JASCZW010004808.1:0-20952 GCA_034211315.2 Aedes japonicus
CATCTCCTTCTACTTTATCGCGTCAACTATACCTAAGGTGACAGCCCACCAACACGATGTAGGCAGCGCGTTCCCGATCATAGAGTTTTCCAGATATTGTATAGGGGTTTGCGATTGCTTTTTCCCTCGTGGTTATGATAATGCAGGCCCACGATCACATGCAAACATTACAAATAACTGTTATTATCTTTTTTGTATTATGGCGTCCTCAATATTTTTATGCTTTTTCAGCTTCGCACATTGTGCATCGTTGTGAAATTTGTAGCCCCACTAACGCGCACGTTATGTTGAAAATATAGGAGGGTTGTTTTACGTTTTTTAGAAAGTCAAATATGATGGATTCTTTTAAAAATATCTTTTCTTCATCCAAATAATTAATTCAAAACTATCATTGTTTTGTGGCCTTACATTTTTCATTCACAGACATTTTCTGTTTTTGTTTTTTTTTGTTATAATGTTTCCCGTTTTTGGGCAGTGAAATTTGTTCGCATTTGTTGTTTGTAACTTATCTTTGCCTTATTACCTTTTCATTATATCGTTGGAATTTTCGCCATCTCAGGTTTCAACTATCTACTTTCACGGTGGAAGAGGCAAACATGCATTACATTATTATATGTGTATTACATTGTTTATGTTTCTACAACATAGTGTTATTTCACCATAGCATGACCTTCATATTTCAGTTTACATTCATGTTAATGGTTATTGTATAGAGGTATAGTATAGTCGCATTTTTATTATTAATTGCATATCATTGTGTATTATTTTACTACGAAAAATAATTATAAAGAAATATTATCTGCTTCAAGGTTATAGGGTGGGTGATTCCAGGTATTAACACTTGTGAGTGTTCCCAACGGCATCTTTAATGAACAAATCGGTTTTCAGGCCTCGATGTTTTGCGATGCTGTAATAAATCACCCACACTTGTGAGTGAAGCGCTCAACTTCCGGCTGAATACGCGTTTTCTTTACTGCTCTGTGGAAGTCGAACACAAACTACTTTTTTCTTTTCTCTCTTCTTGCTGTGTTAGGCCGTCCAGTGTCGCTGTGCGTGCGACATTTCGCGATGGGCCGTCGAGAAAACACCGCGCACGCCGTTGCGAACGTGCCAGAAGAGCGGACAATACAAAGTGCATAGTTTTTGTGCGACCGTGCTGGGTCTGAAGCAAGGTGATGCTTCAGCGGATACAAAACAGCAGAACCCTAGGAGTTTCATTCGTGAAAGTCATCGATCTGGCGTTGGCACGCTTGCACTTGCGAGGGCCACGATAGCAAACGACATCACTGTCGACGGAAAGTATCCGTTGCGAATTATCCTGGAGGATGGAGCGGTGGAGGAGTCAGGGCTCTTCGATTTGTCCGAAGACGTGTCGGACCAAAAAATCGCCGACGGAAGGTGGTGACGTCACCACAATACGCGAGCAACAGAAACGGAGCCGATGTCAATTTCCCTGGCATCTCGACTGATCCGGGTAGCCAGGCGAACGTCGAACGAAACGCATCAGTCGTGGGTCACCATCGATGGCGAGATGACACAAGTGGCGTATTACGGGCAGCGTCAAACGCCGACACTGCCGCGAATACATCCACATCGGGGCTACGCATGCGTGCAAGAACAAAAACTGCTCGTACAAAAGTCGTACGCCACGATGCTGCAAAACAGAGCGCCATCGCAAAAAACGACTCAAAGTTCCGACTCCGATCCAGGCGCACACCAGTGCGGCGCGGAACAAAAACCACCTCGAACCAAGCTGCTCAGCCTCGGGAGGTCGAAACACCACTCCGGCAAGAAAACGACCATGCCGCCGCCGAGGCAACTCCCCACCGGCAACGGAAGGCTGCTGCCGGTACCAATCGTGACCGAACAAGAACACCCCCGTTGACTCATCGGCTTCGTCTCCGCATCCGGCGGCGATGGTGGCCCCCTGCTGCAGGTCAACGCTTCCTGCCACAGCAGCGTGATGAGACGCAAAACTGCTGGTGGCAAGTCCGATGGCAACGAAACCGATTCGTCGGTGGCTCAAACACCAGCTCGAAGGCACCTCCGTAATCGCACCAGGCAAGAAGCCTCCGGTAAGGAAGACGATGGTATGCGAGATGGGAGGTAAACAACCGTCGTAATGGCTGAGTTCTCCACCTATAACCTCGCTACAATCAACATCCAACAACATCACGAACACAGCAACGAAAATCGACGCACTCCGAACCTTTATTCCGAACGATGGAGCTGGATATCGTTTTCTCCAGGAGCTACCGAAAGAACGAGCAGCTTTCTCTGCCTGGATTCAACGTTTTTACCTGCAACGTTGATCATGCAAGGCGTGGAACGGCAATCGCACTAAAAGACCACGTCGATTCGCATGCAGAAGAGCCTGGATGGTCCGCCTCATCGCTGTGAGGATACAAAACACGACGCTGTGCAATGTATAACATGCGCCATCGGGGTCAGCTTTCCGCGCGGAGAGGAAAGTGCACAACGGCACGATCGCAGCCACCTTCGGTATCGTACCGCAAAACATCCTTCCTCTGCTGGCACGATTTTTAACTGCGTCCTTCGTCGAGCGACTCCACAGTGCAAATACAAGCCAGCTCCTGAGCCGTACGGCAGTGCAGCGCTGCATGGTGTGGATGAAACTGCACCCCAATACTCCCCGCACCACGTACGTCACACACAACGGCATCAGGCTCGATCGCATGTACACATCAGCACGGAACTGTGCGACACCCTGCGATGCGCAGCCACGCACGTATGCTCGTTCACCGACCACAGCTCTGACGGTACGTATTTTGCGCTACACCTTGGCCGTGAAGACAGAACGCGGATTCTGGTCTCTCCGCCCTCACCTCTTAACGCCAGAAATCTGGGAATTTCCCAAGTCGGTGGCAGTTCTGGACCCGTCAGCGCAGAAATTTCCCTACCTGGCTGGCACCGGTGGATCTCATGCGCGAAACCGAAGATTAAATCTTTCCGGTGGAAGTCGAGCGAAGCCCCTCAGGTTTCCACGCGAAATAACAACCGACTCTACGACAGCTACGTCACGCGTATGATGGCTATTTCCAGGGCTCATCAGTAACAGCGCCATCAGCCGCATAAAAAGCGCAAATGCCTCACGCTGCAGCAACGATTTGCGCAAAACTTCGATCGCGCTAAATGAAACGTTCTGGTGCGAGAGAGCATATCAACTTTTCAGCTGGGCGACCCGACGGCGAAAAAAACCACGATCCCACCCAAGGACTGCAGACGGAGCAAAGGAACAAATTCAAGGCTCCCTAGAGATCGAACAGCACATGTTTCGATACTTTAGGGACCTATACGTAACGAAGAGACAAGGCGAAACGGGGAAGAAACGTTCGAAACCGAGAGAGTCGTGCCAGGAGAACGACGAAGCAAATGCCAGCTCCCCTAATGACAGAGATCAGCGTAGACGAATTGAAAAAATTCCATCGAACGTCGCAAAACGAAAAATCTCGGGCATGATGAAACGCCGATATGATTACCTACCACCGTATTTCGACATCATCTGGCGGAATACTTCTGCAATCATGAATGAAGCCGCGACAGATGAGCTCCCCACAGCATTCACAATCGGTACACCGCAGGTGTTGGTCAAAAGGGAGTGGCGATGGCACTGCGAGCATACACCGTCACATCAACGCTCAACGTTGGCTACAAGATTCTCTCCCGGTGATGAAAGCCCGACTGGAACGTGTACTGCGATGCATCGTGTTTGAGTGACACGCACAAAATGCGCCCAACACCGACCGCTCTATATTTCGGTACGCTCTCGCTCAAAGGATCGTGTGGCACAGCTTATCGCGAGAAAGCAGAAGGGAAGTTAATCTCGTTGATCGACCACGTTCGATCGGGTCTCGCGCGAGTTCTGCACCGAACCTTGAAATTCTACCCGGGTATCAGCAAATTTCGTCGGCTGGCTTTTCAGGTGGCTGCTACCTCTTCAAGCCCCACTTTCCAGCGTGAATGGCACCTCTCACGTACCGTTCCCGTATCGAACGATCCGTTCGGCGGGAGATCAATGTCGATGCTGCTCTTCGTGCTCCTCTCACCCCCTCTTATCACGTGTGGAGCGTGTATGGCCATGACGATCTCTGCGTTGCATATGCTGACGACATCACGGTGATTGCAACCTTACCTCAACACGGACGGCCGAACAAATTACCCTGCTATTTGACTGGCGAGATCATGCTTCGAGGCAAAGAAACCGATCGGCACAAAACAGTAGCGATCGACGTTGGATTACAGTAAACTCCGCACTATCGATACGAAAACTTCATGCTGCTGAAAGGTGAAAAGTGCTGGGCATTGGCGCAGCCAGTGCGGCTGATGGCAAAAGCTAAACTGAGACACACTAGTGGGTAAAATTCGGCAGATGATATTCCTGCTAGAGCTGCGAAAATTATCCTGCTGAACGTTATCCGGCGAGTGTGGTACCTGTCTCAATATTACCACCGCAATGCATCCACACAGCAAAGATAACATCGACAATGCGGACCTTCTTGTTTCGTGCGATGGCGCTGCGTCCCTGTGCAGCAGCTGGCGCGTGGCAAGGAGCAAGGAGGACTGAAGCTGCAACCTCCAGCTTTCAAATGCAAAAGCGGCGGCGGATCTTAACCAGCCTTACCTTCAAGCGATCAATTCCACTTCCCCGCTGTCGGTTCCTCTCTCGCCCGGTATACCGCCCTCCGCCGAGTCTTCCTTGCCTCAAACTCCTCTCTCAGCAAATTCCCTTGCTACCTCTGGCACCAACAAAACCGCCGTTCTCCGGTGATCTCATACACCAGCCCTGTCTGGAACAAGAAACGGAGCTTCCCAGAGCGGAAGGAAAAACTATCCAGGCATCGAACTGGAAGAAGATCTGGATAAACATATCGTCACGAAGGCTGCCGTCCCAGCCTGCGCATGGATTCCGTGCCTATTAATAAATGGGAAGATGGATCATCTGGCAGAGGCTGCCTAGCACAAAATCGGTCATTGCGGCGATCCTCAAGGTATGAGTTTCCAGTCTGATTGCCCATCATCAGAATCACTACAACATAAATTCAGCGGGCGCCCTCGAGGAAGCTGCAGCACGGGCACTACATCCAACGAAAGCTGACCATGATTCTTGGCAGGTGGCAGCAGCTAGCTCTCGACGATCTTCTGCGACCCATTTTTGGGAAACATAGAGACCAGCAGGCGATGGCAGTAGAAATGCTTAAAATCTTTATAAATACATCAGCTTTATTAATTTAAATGTTAATAATAGAGCGATGTTGACGAGGCTAGACTTTCTGTTTTGAGGCTAGTTGATTAATGGTCTAGTGCAATATTTTATTTAAATTCAATTCCAACAAAACAATATTTTTACAAAAAAAAAAAAAAAGTAGCCCCATCGGCATCACTTTGCTGTTGGTTTAAAACGGTCAACTCAGGACCCCAGATTTTTGGCATATTTTTGTTTTTCTGCTGAAACAAACCACCCACACTTGTGGAGTGCATCCAACAGCATCCATACTAATGGTTTTGGTAGCCAAAATTTGAATAACTTTAACGTGCATCTCTGTACAGAGGATAAATTGGAGGAGTGAGTAGTTACCAAAACGGATCCCGCTGCAAACCCAACCATTTCCCTCCAACATCTAGGCGATTTCTCGTGGAAGTGCAGAGGAGGTGTTCTTGGCATTATCACAAGCTAGCCATCACGTCAACATATTCCAACCCATTCCTTCTTGACCTGCATTCGGGCGAGGCCAGCGTCGGTTTTTGCCTAAGTTTTGGGATCACCAGCTTTGCCACTATTTGAGGATATATATGCTAGTCCCAAGCATCATCTTTTTGTTTCTTCGTGAAATAATAGCTAATTGACTTACGATCGTCTGTCTGCAGGTAGAAACAATATTTCCAATAGGCATAGCAAAAAGTTTACTTTCATAACACTTTATAGTAAAGAACCGATTTGAAAAATATTGATGAGGATGGAGCTATCTTATGGCTGTGTTGAATTCCATGAGAAAAGTTATACATCAACTTTTCACTGCTGAGTATATTGTGACTAAGGACTAGTATTTTATAAGAAAATCTTTAGGCGTTTGAGATTCATAGGAACAGGGAGATTTTCAGTTTTACACTGTCCTTATGACAGTGATGATAAGAACAAACCACTCGCTTTTCAGTACACTCATCGGAATCAGTAAGACCGCAATCGATTACCAACACCCGTACGCACCCCATCTATTACTCTTACTACCAGAACTAACTTTACGCAATGAGCCAAGCCGTTTTGCCACTACACGTGGCAATCAATCCACCAGCAAATAAGCATGTTCCGAACCAAAACTAGACACTAAACGCTTTCGAACAGTTTTCCAGCAACACACGCATTTGTACCTATGGTTAATGGGCTACAGGCTACCATCAGAGCGCAAGACACTGCACTTTGAGAACTATAATTTAGTCCCATGTTTCCCACTGCCGCCCATGAAATTTACTTTCACACGGGTGGACAGCGGTCAAACGCGCCAGTACTTTGGACGTGTCACCGAAGTCATAGAAGAAACTGGTCTCTTTCTCTCGGACACTGCCGGCGACGGATTGGCTAGGGCAGTGGTTGGACCCAGCTGCAGTCACGAGCCCTAGAGCGCTCATAAATGGTCACATTTGAAGCTTATGTATGAAAAACGAAAAGAATAAACCTGCCGCCGTCGTCCACGCCAACGCGTTGAATTGCGACATGAAAAAAAGGAGCATCTGGAAGAAGTTTGCCTAATCAATGCCCTCACATTCCTTCCGAGGTGGACCAACCTGGCGAAAGCAACCTTGCAGGCTCCGCTAACATCGCGCCAGTTCCTGCTCTGCGAAAGTTCGCACGACGAAACCAACAAGGCGCGTAAACGTGCGCTATTTAAATTATGCTGATACCGAGTCGATTATGCAGATTAACGCTCAGCAACATGCCTCTAGTCGACGTCCGCGTATATGATCTTGCGTGTAGCTATGAACGCTGGGAAGAAGAGACCATCGGCAGACTCCTCCATCGTTTATAATAACTATGCGAAAACAGTCGTCAGCAGCCAGTTAGCGCGCCCATTGCTCGTATGTTCCGCTTCCACCCATTGCCATGGCGAAAATCACAAGGGAGGATGAACCTCAGACTGAACTTCTCAAAGTGCGCAGCTGAAGTGAGTCCTCGCTAATAAAAACTCACGGACGATTAAAAATGAAATAAACATATAATTTTTCGCAAGCACTTTGCGCGATCTCCATGCGACGTAAGCATGAGCAGTGAGAGCAGAATAGGTGGTGATGTGTAAAGGACGATTCATAAACGATGAAGAATACTTTGCCTTTTTTCACCTCCCACCTTATATCGTATTTTTAGATGGTTATTCAAAATCTTCTTAAACCATCTCTGCTCGAAAGTATTAGTTATCGCATAACCCTTTCCTGTACTTATAGAGTTCCGCCAAGCAGCACACTTGTTGCAAACCATTTTAAGCAACTTCTATGTGATTCAATTGAGTTACAATCAAGTTGCTACAACAAATGATGTCGGATTTGCGTTGCTTGTTGATGCGGCAGTGAATTCCGCGAATGGATCTTTATTGTTGCAAAAATATCACAGGGAGGAGAAGTTAACCCTACTCAATAGAGTCAACCAGATGAATATATGTTATCCCATGAGAACAACTTTGATACATGAAATGAAGAATATTGTTGGTGATCATCACCTTTAGATAAATCTTTTAAATCAAACAAACAGTTTTTCAGCCAACCAATATAAGGCAGATAAATGTCGTGTCACTCTAGGGTTTCAGAATAAGCACAATATTGAAGCCGTCTTAAAAAGAATGAAAAGTCATAGCCATACTAATATTGTTTTCGTGAATTGCCTATGTGATTTTTGAACTCTTGACATTAATATTAAAATTTCAATCTTTAAATTCGTTAGCAAAACTACATTTTTAAAATACCGCACTCTGAAGGGTTGAAAATTGCGACAACATTGCGAAACAAGGTTGGTAAGTGACTTTCGTTGCGGAAGAAAATAGGTTGAACATGAACGTAAATCAATTTAAATTGAAAACATATCAAAAAGTAAGAAAAGGTTACTCTGGGTCAAAATATTCCACACAATTTTATATTTATGTTTTATTCCCGAGCTCTCGAACTATTGTTGGTGTAATATTCAAGCCATCATTGTTGTATATCGAATTCAAAGATTTTTTTTGAAAATCAGATTAATAAGTGTTGCATTAAGCACTGTTTTCACCAACTTTTCTCCTGTCCAAAGCCTTCTATCACCACTTTAAGCAGCTCCATTGCAAAGTGACTCTTCAAAACTGGTCTGAGAACATATAATCACCTCACGTCAATAGAGCTCATCAACTCAATTGCTGTTGTTGTTGTTGTTTGGTTGTACATGGTACTGAATTTGAACGAACCCACAATTCCCACGCAACCACTGGCGTTTTGCGCTAAGGCTTACAGCAGTTGTCTGTTCGAGTGAGGTTCTCGTCCGGCCCTCTCAAAGGGTAAGGGGTTTCTACAACATTTTGGAATAGTTTTTTAACTCAAAACGATTTCAAAGCCAGCAAAAATTGCAATCGTTTTTCATCTTGAACCCCAGAGGAGTCTCGTGCCGAAAGCAAAAGATTTACCCGATTTCGGTAGAATCGAGTCCAAGGTGGTCTATGAATAGAGGGAAAAAAGGAAAAAGGGACATGCAGGCATCCGTAGATGGGATCACGATGACCACAGTTAAAATTGTATAGCTCTGAATCGTAGACGAAAAACCATGAAGCAACATGCTCCAAAACGGTTTGATGCTGTAATAAATCAAAATGTTGAATTAATGGAAGTGAAATTAAATCTGCGACCAACGACGAAGGCAAAGGAGTATTGCGGTTACGAATGCGCTGTATGCGGATCAGAGGCGTTTTTAGGTCGGTGTATTTTCCTGGCTGATTTTATTGATAATTATAAATGAGATCACACATTCAAATTTTGCGTGATTTTTTGTCATTTCAAATACCACAAAATTCAATCGTCATCGACAAATTTCCTCTGAGACATAGTTGAACGATGCTTAGCAAAAATGTGGACAGCGTAATTATTTTTTTTACAGGGTGTTCAATAAGTTAATAAATGAAAATATAAGATATTCTTCTCTGAGTCAATTTTTATTGCAGCAATGTTTTTGAGCACCTTTACGACTTATTAAAGCTTGCTTCAGATAGAATGGGAACAAAAACAATTGCCTGTATTTTAGTTATTTATTATTGAATTCAAGATCTTGTTTTATACAAATGTAGCGTTTTCTTCATACTTTTAAGAAAAAATACGGATAAAATTATTCGTCACGGTTTCGAAGGAATTCTCGAATTTTTCCTGTAACACGGCTCATTAGGCGGCGCACACCTTCTTCGTCCATCGTTTTAGCTATCTTATTCCACCAGGTCTTCATCTGATTGATGTCTTTGACAACCTTTCCCTTTGCCTTGAGATTGCCCAGTATTTCTCAATAGGGCGGAACTGGGGGCAGTTGGGTGGGTTAAGGTTTTTCGGAACAACCTGGACCCCTTTCTCTGCATACCATTCTTGAACGACTTTGCTGTAATCTGGCCAAAACATTACGGGATGGTCGTGGGATCGAATGAATGGCAAAATTCGGTTTTGGAGACACTCTTTTTGGTATAGTTCCGACGTCATTGTCTCATTTGTAACGAAAACTTTCGTTTTTTTTGCCATGCACAGCTGCAAATGCCCTGCCAAATCATGAATTTTCGTGCAAATTTGTCGGCAAAAACAAATTTAAATTTGGCTGGAACATCCCCCCGAGCCGTTGCCAAGTAAAATTTTTGACCTGGGATTTGCCCGAAGTCAGCCTTGACATAGGTTTCATCGTCCATCAGAAGACACCCGTCGAACTTGGTCAGCACCTGGTCGTATAGCTTCCGAGCACGGATTTTGGCCACACTTATGGTCTTATGGTCTTATGGTTTTATGGTCTGATTTGGCTGTTTGCTAGCTCGATACGACTTGATTCCTTCCCGGAGTCGAGTTCTCCTCACGGTACTATGGGCAGCACCAAATTTTCTGGCCAAATCACGGTCCGACTGCTTGGGATTCCTCTTAATCGTATTCAAAATCTTACCACGCAGTTTCCGGTCGACAGTTCCACTCCGACGATTGGCTTGAAGCTTCAGAATCGTCGTCAATGTTTCCTTATACCGTTTGATAACGCGCCATACGGTATTTCAGCTGTTTAGTTGGCCTAGATGCAGACCACAATGGATTTTCCAAATAACTGTGCACAATTTTTTCCCTTCTTTCGGCTTCCATGTTGATCGTTTACAAAGTACAGACAAAATTCCCGACACGTGGGCGCCAAGAACTTCCAAATCCGTCCACCAGGAGCGCCACAATATGAGCAAAAGTTTGTTCCAATTCTAAATGAAGCAAGCCTTAGCTGGGAGCCCTCGCTTGTGCTGTATGACTAGCTTGAGACATTTCTCAAAAGAATCGCTCGCTGTACGTACCTGGTCCATTGGTATCTCGTCCTAGATCTTGGATATGACTTTCTAAAATTGGTCCATAGTGCTCACTTGATGTTTGCTCTGCTTGGTCAGCATTTACGACCATTCATAAAAGTCCAGAGATCAAGGTCCGGGGAGCTGGGAGGCAACAAAGTCTTATCGATAAAATCACTCAAATTCTTCCGACACCACGCCATCAACAGGAGGAAATGACCCTGCCCGTAGAGGTTGCAAAATGCCGGGGCCAAAACCTTCTCCAGAACCTCGGTCTTATAGTACGCAGCGTTGACTTTCAAATTTTCTCAATAAACACCAGTGAGAGCTTCCTGCGCCTGGAAACGGCCCCCCAAACCATCATCGACGCGGCGCTCTGGAACAGCGGGATGTTTATGTGAGACGACGGGGGATGCTGGTCAGCGTCGGCGCTCACAGTCGATCATTTTGGACATTGTGCACTGTTGCTAGACAAAGAGTTTCTCATCAGAAAAAGCGAACTCTTTAGACGTGGCTGGGTAGCTCAGTGGTTACCCGTTCTGCTTACTGAGCAGATGGTCGGGAGTTCAATCCCAGGCCCGTCCCTTTCCTTGCCATTTGTCAATTGCCTCTTTCTATCACCACTAGATTTAAAATAAAAAGCAGTCAGCTGCGCTCTCTTTCATTGATCGCTTCACTTACCACAGTGCATCCATGATCTAAACATAAACCTGCCTTACTAACACAACTATATCCTTTCCTTGGCAATTGTAGAGATGCAGTGGTGCTCACGTTCTCTAATAACAACGATTGTCAAACTAATCATCCTTCTTCCCCCCTCCTCAAAGACCGTGAGGACGTGGCCGGCGCCTGTACTGGTCTATAAATAGAATTAGTGAATTTGTACATTGAAGATGTAACAGCTACTCCCAAGCTCCATCTATGTGGTTCTCTGTGCAATTACACTAGTTCTGATCAGTAAAGGAGTAGCAACTACGATATTGCACGGTTTCTTAATAAAAAAAAAAAAAAAGAAAAAGCGAACTCTTGACCGCCTCCTGTCCAGCCACTTCTTCGTTGTAGCCTCTGTTAACCCGTGAACCTTGCGTGTCTTGTACGGCCCGTATCCCAAGTCCTTCGTCATGATGGTGTGGAGTCTCGATCGACACATCCAGGTCAGCAACGGTCTTCCGGATCGAGTGGTTCATTTTTCGACGAACCCGTTCCCTCACCACCTTGATGACTGGTTGCGTCCTCGCCGAACGCGAGCGCCTGGATCTCGCATGGTTCTTGGCCGAGTCCGTCTCCCGGTACCGACGGCTGTTGGTTTAGAAGAGTTTTCGCTTCACCACGTGGGATTTCAAGCACTGGAATAAAGGGTGTCAAATCAAAATTTGACGACTTAAACTTAACGCATTTCCTTTCAGCGTACATTAAAAAAATTTGCACATGATGTGAAGATGTGTCTGTGTAGCATCATGTCTCTTTTTTGATTTTGAGATTAGCACTTCAGTTATCAAAATGTCGTCGAAGGAAGAGAAGCAACGCATCGAAATTTTGTACGTGCATTGCGGAAATCCAAACTATCTCACCAAGTTGGCGAAATTCGGTGAACGTTTGTGGACAGCCAGGACAGCTGGATCGGGGGAAAATCGAAAGCCGGAGGCCACAGTGACGACAAAAAGAGTTGCCCGCTGTTTCGAGCGGAACCCCAACTTCTCCGTCCGAGATGTCGCAAAGAAGCTGGGTGTGCCACGTTCAACCGTGGACAGAGCTGAAAAACGAGCTGGACTGTCGACTTACAAGAACGTGGTGACTCCAAATCGCGACGATAAACAAAACACGTCGGGCAAAGCACGATCGCGAAAGTTGTACACGACGATGCTGACAAAGTTTGATTGCGTGGTACAGGACGATGAAACTTACGTCAAGGCAGACTTTAAACAGCTTCCTGGACAGGAATTTTATACGGCAACCGGACGAGGAAAGGTGGCAGATATTTTCAAGCACATTAAACTGTCAAAGTTTGCGAAGAAATATCTGGTGTGGCAGGCCATCTGTACCTGTGACTTGAAGAGCAACGTTTACATTGCGACCGGAACCGTCAACCAGGAAATTTATCTGAGCGAGTGCCTACAAAAACGTCTACTGCCTTTCCTGAAGCGACACAATTGTTCCGTTCTATTTTGGCCGGATTTGGTATCTTGCCATTACGGAAAAAAGGCCATGGAGTGGTATGCTGCCAACAACGTTCAAGTGGTGCCCAAGGACAAGAACCCTCCCAACACGCCAGAGCTCCGCCCAATCGAACAATATTGGGCCATCGTCAAGCGGAACCTTAAGAAGACTCAAAAAGCTGTTGTGAGCGAGAAACAGTTCAAGGCAAACTGGCGTTCTGCGGCGAATAAAGTGGACAAGGAGACTGTACAAAATCTTATGGCAGGTGTTAAACGAAAGACCCGGCAATTCGCATTCGGTAAAAAGGAAGCTTAGCTGAATATTTCTCCTGTATTCTGTATTAACTGAACTTGAAAAAGAAAAAGAATTTGACTTATTAATAAAAACGTTGATCGACTCACACATTACTGTTTGACCAAATTTTGATCGGAACACCCTTTATGTCGCCGGATCGCTCACCTTTCGCAAACAACTTTACTACGACGTTGCGGTGTTCAATTCTTGCTGCTCACCATTAGATGATGCTCGGTATGGCCATTAAGTTTGACACTGGTGATCTCATCACTTGCCTCCCTATAGCGAAGACGTTTGCTCCTCCATTTTTTGGTGTTTTCCGATTTTCCGTCGTCGTTAATATTTTTTTTCAGACAGTTTCTATATTATTTTGGTTTTTCTCCGCATTATTCTTCATGTTGTTGGATCCCCCCTCCGGGCCGCCAAATCAACTTTTTATAGATAGTAACCTGTCTTTATCTCCATGGCGATCAATACAGGTATTGATGGCCTTGCAATGGTTGACACGGTTCCTCATGGGAACCGTGGTCAGAGCCAGATCGGTGTAAGTCAGGTATGTAGTTAGTAATTTTGAGCCTATTACCCATCGCTAGATGACATGTTCCGGAACGAAAGAAGCTTTCACATCCTCTTCTCGCTGATTGTCAGCCACAGCACCACCTTCTTGGGGAACTTGAGTTGACCATCTTATTCAGTCACTGCCGCTGCGTTATTGCCTGCAGCTCCGAAACCAGTGGACGCGACCTCCGCTTCCACAATGACCTGTATGTCCATGTTCGCCAGGTGCTGTTTTACTGTTTGGGTGGTTGAACCGACCTTCCGGCCAAGCGCACGCAGCGATGTAGCCACTTTTTCCTCGGTCTTCCTCTTCAGCATCCTTTGGAGCTTCTTGTCGCTCAGGGTCGTCGGCCGTCCGGAGCCGGGCTTTCTTTCGATGCTCTGATTGTTGTCTAATAGTGCCAAGATGTTGTAGATGCCAGAACGGGCGTATCCGGCGTCCACAAAGTTCCGCGCGATGTCCGCTTCGTCGCTGCGGGGTGCCGTTCTTTGAACGCGCACACATCTGAACGGAGTTGCTTCACTGTTTTTGCTATCACGGTTAAAGTCAAATTTTGTCTGCTGACTCACTATGATTGATGCTGCATGGATAGTTTCGTCAGTGCGGGTGAAGGTAAACCCATGAAAAAACGGCAATTTTTGTCCATTTTGTTTAATGCATACGTTAGTGCGCCTACCAGCCCTTTAGCTGAAACTCCATCTGTTGTTCCGTGCCATGTCCGTTGATTCATGCCGTGACTAGAATGCCGTAATTAGGATCTTACTGGCATCAATCCTAATCACCTTTCACCATCACCTTCGTGTGGGTACCTTCTCATTGTTCGATTCCGAGCGCGGACTCGCTTGCAGTAGTGGGCGATATTTATTAACCACCTTCAGTGTTTTGTTATCTTATTTTTGGTCAACTGGCAGCAGTGCTGATAAAACTCAATTTTAAACTGAATCCTAGAGGGGTTTGAGCTGTTTAGTGGAATACTTGTGACTTATAAATGAGAAGAAAAATTAGTAATCTCCATTTAATTCGCAACCACCTTTGCTTATCTTCGACAGAAACGCGTGTTTCGTCTCGAGTCGAGTTATTAGTACGAAGACACTGAAGAAGTCTGCACATTGTAGACGATACGCGTTGTGAGACAGATATCACCGCGCGTATTGATCGACTCGAGTCGAGTTATTAGTACGGGAACGCTGAAGAAGTCTGCACACATTGTGAGACGAAATACGCGTATCTGTCGAAGATAAGCAAAGGTAGTTGGAGATTAAATGGAAGTTCCTAATTTTCTTCTAATTTATAGTTAATTTTAAACTGTCAAACTGTTGACCAACGACCAGAAGTTTTGGATCATCAACTAAACCTTACGGCTCCACTAGATCTGAGAATGACAAAAATATTATTGACTGAGCAGTTTTTGTCAGTCGTGAATGACTCAGCTCTGACAGTATTAAGGGGACTTATAACGGATCTCACCTTCACTATCACTTTCACTTCAATTACATATCACCTCAAATAAGCCCCGCTATTACTGGTATCACCGTGTTCAAAAATGAACTCCGTGAAGTGAAAGTGATAATGAAGTCAAAATCGTAGTAGCTCTAAGAAAATCTACGGTTTTACATCACTTTTTCGGTGGCGTGCTGGCGCCGTGGCATACCATAATAACATCGAGTTCATTCGAATCGTCACCTCGGATGAACTTTTCATATTTTTCACTTAGGTGACACTTTTTAAAGGGTTTTTCGTTTTCACCGTGAAGTGAAAACCGTAATAAGCTTAGTATGTCCTTTTTCGAAAAAGTTCAATTACACCTCCATTCGGCTTCATTGTGAATGAATTAGTAAATCACAACTGTACCAAACTTAATGCGTATAAAGACAATGGGTCAAGGTGTTTGCCCATGTAGGTATGCTTATTTTAATCCACTTGGTTGTATTGAGGCATGCCGATAAAGTCTGTACGGATAATTATATTAGCTATCTTTATTAAAGAGACTTTCAGCCGGTGACTGGTTCGTCTCTTATAGACCGACAATTTACAGACACCCTGTAGGTGGGTATTGTATATAATCTAAACTAACATATATAATAAAAACTAAAAATAGGCTGTGTAAAGTTCATTCTATTGAGACTGTACACATAAATGAACTTGTTGATGATGATTTACTTCTGGATCAAACATATCAAATTAGCTGGCTCCACCAGAAAGAAGAAAAAAAAATATCAAAAATGCTCACATATTTTTCTAGAAAGATTGAACTAAATAATAAGTGGTTTTAATATCGAAACCATCATTCGATTAAGTTTCAGCACTGGAACCGATGACTGTTAAACATATTTTGAAAACATCTACCTGCTCTGGTCGGTCACCGGTTTCAAGGGGCTCTCTCGTCCTTTCGCCAACTTTTTCACACCTTTCGTGGCACACCCTCAATGTCCAATGTCATTCCAGTCCGAACCTACCTCGCATCTCGAGTCCAACAATAAACAACTGCTTTGACATTAATGTGTCATTGAAAAATAATTACTGCCATCCTCTCACTCTTATTTTGCTATCCACCCGTTCGAAAAGGAGCGTGGGGCCAATCATCATCGTCCATGGTGCGTCCGGCTTACATACCACATACCGAACCTTCCTCATATCCACACACTGCACTTGAAGTTTGTATGCTTTCGTGATGGGCTGGTTCATGCATCGTTGCTGTGCCAGGTTGATCCGGAGGCGCACAAATTGCAAAACTGTAAGTCGTTTGGTCGCATTTAATCAGCTACGCAACGAAATGCGGCAGCCGTCGCCAGCAGGAAACCAACAGCAGATGCTCTCCACCAGCCATCAACCCAGCGCCACCACGTATCACTAATATCAGTCCGCCCTTCTTGTCGTGCATCCCACTTCGTTGGTCTCTGCAGGGTTCATGAGGAGGATAGGATGACCATCACCGATCACCACCACCTCCACCCACCAGGCTCTGAAGGGGCAGGCGCTGCATGTGCGGAGAGGACACCTTGCCAACGTATCCGTATCACTCGTTGAGACCTGCCGATAATATTCTACCAATCAATACACTTTGCTGCACACTGGCTTGATGGAGAACGAAGACGGTCGGGTGAAAGACAAGTTTTTGCCTTACAACGTGCTGCCGTTGCCGCGCTTCTGCCACCATATGATAAGAAGAAGCTTATATGTAGCTGCAGTTATTATGAAGCTGCTGCTGCTCGAAATGGACAAAATTAGCATATCACCTGGCTGTATGGCAAAATGTTGCGAGTACCGCTGTTATGTAGAGATAGGTGCACGTGTGTAGGTTTAAAGGACGTATGTTTCGGACGCGGAAAATGCCAATTTTATTGCCGGGTTGTTCGCCTACGACATGCAGAGGGCAAACAAGTGCAGAAGCGATGGGAGATGAAGTATTGATTCGAGAGTCTTTTGTAACTTAATTTAACATACGAAACTCAAATTAATGGTGATAATGAAATTCATATAATATTAAATTGTAGGTTAATGTCAGTAGAATTATCGTTTGTGTTTTCCCAGAATCAGTCTTTTACACCTATAAGCCTGGTATGCAGCTGACAAGTAAAGGCCTGAAGTAATTTTTGCCATTTCTACCGAAGAAATTTTGACAACTGGTCCAGTAATGAGGTGAAATGTCAGCGTTCTTTTAGCGGAATAATCGAACGGAATATTATTCTGCAAGGAAAAGTGACAGCTTTATTCAGATTACATGGACAGGGCAGGCGTTACTAACTTTACGAAGTTTGCCCTCTTTTCAGTTGCATACAAGATAAGTAATTCCGACAGTAAAAGCATTTCAAGTGTCATTAGTTGTCCTATCCCAATGTACATAACTTTTGAGCTGCATTCTAGCCTATAGTCTATGAAATATGTCTCACCGTACACCTGAGCTAAGGAAAATATTACGCAATATTATATAGGGTATATTTGTGGATGCATCTTCGTCTCATCATTTAGGTTTATTGTTAGTTAGTAAGACAAATTAAAATTATGATCGATCGGCCATTCCTTCTTAAAACATTAGAATTCTAAATAGATATTGTATTACTTCAGTTTGGATTTGGATAAGTAATTTTAAAAACATGTAACCAAAGAATTTTTAACTCACTCGCAGGAGAGCTACAATTCATCAAACTGTTAACCGTTTACAGTCGGATCTTTGATTACGCTTGAAATCAGATTAGTTACAGAAGAGCCGTGAAATGTGAGTTGGTGATTTCATGTAATAGTGTAATACGACTGTATTGTGCTTTACGAAACATGCACATTTTTTTTTAATTTGTTGATATTTTGGTAATCTATTAGTTTACATTTCACAATACAATAAACACTGTAGCTGAAAAGAAAATAATACAATGCGCCATTCGAGCACCAACTGAGCAAAAATTGATTGTGTCAGTAATTATACTAAGGCCTTGACCATTAACGATAGACTAAGCGCAACTATGACAAAAAAAAAGCATAAACTCTGTTTGTTAAAAACTAAATTGAATTCGATTTACAAAATTATTCAAGTTCTCAAAATACGCTTGCTAAATCGATGTATTTCTATAATCATAATCATCATCAGCAACACATAGCGCAGCGTATAATACTTTTCAAAATAAATAAAAATCGTATGCCAAGAAGGTGCCGCGTTACTTTTGCCTATTGGATGGCAGATTCGTCCGTGCCTCGACCTATACCGCAGTGGGATGTTGGGCGAAGAGTAACACTCCCTTAGTTCGAAGTACCTACTTTCACCCATGCCATGGCAACTCAATTTTCCAATACTTTCTATTCTATTTCCAACCTACCGTACGCTGACGGAACTTTCAACTGCTCTCTCTTCATATCTTTCATTCTAGCGAACAATACCGTCCACTCTGAGTGCCTCACGGTGATGAGACGAACATCTCCTTTTACATTAGTAAAATTAGGTTTATCATAATAATATTAATCATCTCAGTACGTATCATGAAAATATACACAAAAGTAATAACATTCATTGATAATTAGAAAAAACATCACATGAAACATTTATTAAACTAACAATAAAAATATATATTCATATAAATGATAATAATTAGAATAATAAAAATAATAATTCGCATATACTTCACAGCATAATAAAAATAATTATAACATTATCAATTATGACAAAAACAATGATAATAATAAAAGTGAGTACACTGAAAATTTATTTTCGTAAAGTAGCTTTCACGCGTTTCGTAAACATGGATTTTGTACATAGAACAAATATCTCGTATATTGTATGAAACATTCATAATGCTTTTTATCTGGTGAAATGCTATCATTACACCTTTTTGTAAAATGCACGAAATGAACTTCGTGATGACCAGCCAATCGCTGTTTCTCTTTTATACCGTACTCATGTATGATGGTGTTGCTGCTGGTATGGGCGGAAATAAATTCTCTATCCCAAAATAAAAATCACAGCGCTGTCGTGAGCTATAACTTCATGCTCATTAATCTTAATTGTTCTCACGTGTCAGCGTGGCCTAGTGAGATCAACCACGGATTTAGAATCAGCACTTTTCAAATATTCAGGTTCGAACCCCATGTCAGAAACAATAAAAACAACGCTGGACAACTCCACGTGGTTGCGCTTGTTTTTGTCAATTACATTTTGAGTCGATAAAGTAGATCTGTCAGTCCTTCATACAACCACCAGAGAGACGTTTCTATTTAATTTGTGACAAAATATTCGTAGCTCTTTGCATTGTTTCCGTACAATGTGCGAATGTTCTTTCTGTGTCAACAAAAGCTTCGTGCTTTTGACAGTTGCGTGTGCAATTAATTACGAATGTATCTTCATAAAAAGAACAAATCAGTTTCGTTGCTGAAAACAACGAATGGATTAGTGAGTATTACTTTCGATTTTGTAATATAAACTTAAATTAACTTTCAGTGTATAATAAATAAAATATTTTAATAGTTATAACATTATAATAATTTTTAATAACAATGCTAATAATAATCATCAAAATGATAATATTTATAATATTATAAATTATTCATATGATGATTTTTAATACAATTGAATCCATTTCAATAATAATAATGTAATAGTATAATTGGAAATAATAATCAAAGAAACGAAAATAATGATAACAACTAAAATAAATGCAATAATTTCAATAGAAATTCTTCAAAATTTCTAATAAAACAACTAATTATAACACTAGTTTATATATTTATTTTAAATTATAATTTTATTTTTATGTATATTTTATTATTAGTGTAATTATTATCATTGTTCATACTTAAATTTGAATGATAATTACAATATAAATAGAAATAAAATGATTGGAATTACGATTTCCGTTGAATGATTTCAATACTTCCAGTTTTGGATATTTTGCGTCTCTTACCGATATGACCAATATCATTTATGCACTTGAATTTAATTTAGGCGTGTCTCGAATGGATGTGAAGTCAGAGCAACGAAATCCATTTTTCACCTTAAGTTCACTGTTCCTACACTGTCACTCATAAAAAGTTTACATCACTTTCAGAAACTTTCGTTCAGAAATGTTGATAGCAAATAAGTTTATTTTTTTTTCAAGTAGTACATTTATCCAACAAATCAAAATATAATCACTCGATATGTCCAGCCTAATTCTCAAATACTATCTCAGGAGGTAGCAGTGGGTCCGAAAGTCATACCTTCGTAGCATACGACTCCGACATTGAGGCACATGCCTTGGTAATGAACGGTTTCATAGAAACGGTTTCTTCATCAACGATCCACCGACCATTGCTTGAACATACGTTCATTTTGAATAGTCGTGAGAATTCAAGTCAGGGATGCTGGAAGGTCAAAAAGTTTTCAGACAAAAATTCATGTTTTTTCTTTATTAAAGTGGCTTTTCAGCCGCCTGGGCTAGTTCGCCACTTAAAAATTCTTGTTCTTCTTCAGCCATGCTTGCGTGTTATAGAACTCTTGTTGAAAAAAATACTCATGTTTATCAAAGTAAGATCCATAGGAGAACTCGGAATGTCCTACCTATTTTGATGGAAACTGGAAGCAATTTCAACCCCTTCGACGAAACTGTTCCGAATACCATGGCTCCGGCGGGATGCTTTTTTTTAACATGCGTTTTACGTTTTCTTGTACTTTTTCAATTTTTGGACCGAAATAAATCTGATCTCTTGAGTACCTACTAGAATCTGGATCGATGGGGAACAGTTTCTCGTCAGAGAATATGACGATCGATTGCTTCTTCATGATTAAGGAGAGCAATCGCTTCACTCGCCTTAAGCTTGATTCATTTTTTATCAAAGGTAGCCAACCGTTGTTTGGAGAAACGTAATATTTGCTTCATTAGCAAGCTTTTGATTAACCTGTTCTTCTTTTTCTTCACCGGTTCAATAAATTTTCCAATGCAAAGAAGCCGT
>JASCZW010004809.1:0-52536 GCA_034211315.2 Aedes japonicus
GAATGTTAATGAAAACTGTATGAACAAGGGATGCGATAAAAAATTAGCGGACCAATGTCAGAAAAAAATGCAATGATGCAATGATCTGTGATGCCCGATAGTTTTTCAAAATGTCTGTAGTGAATATTGGAAAATTTGTCTGTATTGGGGGTTTTGTCAAGAAACTATGTAACTATGAGTATTTTATTCGAAAGCAAGGTAAAGTATGGTTTCGCGAAAATTAGTGAAACTCATACTCTCTTATACAAGGGTTTTGGGAGCCTTAATCATGCACTTTTTTTGTTTACCACGTTCACAAACCTGCTGGAGAATATCTTATTTGTTAAGGATCCTTGGCCCTTTCAAATTTACACTTATTTTTAAGGTTGTTCTTCTTTTGTAGCAATTAACGTTTTCATTTAGAAATACAAGGGACAGCCCAATGAGGTTGTACACAAAGGTAACGTAGGACTATCCCAGCAAACATTTTGATGCACATTACTCCATTACAATACACCTAAGTGAACTCTTGTACGACCAAAATTGATCATACAAAGTGCATAGAATCGCTCTACATGAACAAAAGTGGAGGCCATATACACGGTGTTCAATAAGTTCGAATACAAGTTTTCATCATTGCGTAGGTATGCGCCATGTACATATTCTGCATTGGTATTGGTGTCAGCTTTAGCTTCATTCATACGCTACCGAATGTGCGCGGTGTTGACATTCTGTTAGTTGTTGCTCGTTTGTTACGCGCGATGAAAGAGTATCGGGACTTCGTAATTAAGCGTTTTTTGAACGGTGAGCGACCCGGCGATATATTCCGGCTGCTGAAATCGCATGGGGTCAAGCGGAACTTTGTCTACACGACCATCAGGCGATACCGGGAGACGACCTCGACCAATGACCGTGCGAGATCCGGTCGGCCGCGTTCAGCGAGGACGCCACGGGTCATCAAGATCGTGAGGGAGCGAATTCGGCGCAAAAGAACCGCTCAATCCGGAAAACGGCTGCAGATCTCAACGTTTCCATTGGAACCGCTCACACCATACTCACCAAGGACCTTGGTTTCAGGCCTACAAAAAACGTAAGGTCCATGGCGTTTCGGAGGCTACCAGCAAAAAGCGGTTGGATCGAGCTAAGAGGATCCTCTCTCGGCACGCTGGTCAGGAGTTTGTTTTTCGGACGAGAAACTGTTCGTGCTGCAGCAGCCGCACAATGTGCAAAATGACCGGGTGTGGGCGCCATCGAGGGACAGCATTCCTGAATCCAATATAAACATCCCTCGGTTCCAAAGTGCCGCGTCGGTGATGAGTTTGGGGGCAGTATGCAAACGTGGTAAGCTACCCTTGGTGTTTATTGAAAAAAACGTCAAAATCAACGCGGCGTACTACAAAAACTGAGGTTTTGGAAAAGGTTGTTGCCCCCAGTCTCCGAAGCCTCTACGGCGATGAGCACTACGTGTTCCAGCAGGACGGTGCACCAGCCCATACGGCAAATGTGGTTCAAGCCTGGTGTCGGGACAATTTAACCGACTTTCTGGACAAAACTTTGTGGCCTCCCAGCTCCCCAGACTTGAATCCTCTCGACTTTTTGTTTGGTCCTATATGATGGCGAAGCTGAACGAATACAAGGTCAGCACTTTGGATCATTTCAAGACGGTAATTCTCAAAATCTGGGACGAAATGCCCATGCAGTCCGTGCGTGCCGCCTGCGACGCGTTCGAGAAACGTTTGAAGCTCGTTAAGGAGTACAAAGGGAGGTCATTCCAAGAGAAATGTTGTAAACGTTCCTTGTAAACATAGCTTTCAATAACATAAATCCAAAAAATAAAAAAACATGTTTTCATTTTTTTAACAAATTTTGAAAGTGTATCCGAACTTATTGAACACCGTGTACGTGCATATCAACATTGCTTATAGTAGGTTATACGATGTATTATGATTTCATTATTAAACAATGATCTCTGTTTTCTCTTTGAGATTATATATGTGTAGATAGCAAGTTGCTTTTCGAAGCCATTGCAACTTCGAAAGCCAGAATAATAAATGTTGAAGAAATACTTAATGCATTGAAAAACAGTACTTCATACAGTAAACTATAGCAGTGGATCTCATAAATATTGTAATCAAATTTATCAAAAACAAATCGAAAAAAACGTGATCGTCAGTTGATTTTCAGCCGTTGAAGCTTATTAGTTTTTGAAAGTTAACATGCTTTTATAATTACCAGCTTTACCTGCTTCAGTCAAGATTCGATATCGCGATCTCCTTATCCATATTCCAGTCCTTAATGCACTCGCCCATCTATACGGCATGAATAAACACCGTTTTTGCACCATGTTACTTTTCCTGTACATATACTTCATAAACATCTTATACAGAATGTAATATGATACGCTGAAAGAATTTACGATCTTGATTTGACTTCTTAACGATTACTTATTCTATGATTTTGTAACAACGTATATGTAATTCAGCATGTCACTTGACAGGACCTTTCTATAATCAAAAGTCTTTGGCATACAATGTTCCCAAACTTACAGAATAATGCTATGCAATGGCAATGTTAAAACTTTGATCTAGCAAGAATTATAAGAGTCTTTTAACAGCGATAAAATCACGATCTCTGTTAGTTTTTATTATTTTTTTACTGACTTTTTAAATCTAGAACTTTTGTTTTGACTTAATTTAGTTAATTTTAGAAATTGTGTGCTCAATTTGTTTGTAGTTTTTTAATGAATAAGTGCTGGCAACATTGTATCTGGCAGTTTCAATAGTAAACAAACATTGTTGGCCGTGTGGATTGCAAGCCTAAAAGCAGCTGTAAGTTTTAGTATAATTCTTACTTTATTCCCGTAAAATTTAATAAAATATTCGTTCCAGATGTTCGGTGTTATTCAGTTCATGGAGAACGGCAGGTTGCAAGATTTGGCAGTACCTATGATCTGGATACGGAAGGGATTTTGATGTGGCCGAAAAGTTTGAGCAACGACAAAATTGAAAAAATGCGGAAAGAAGGAACAATTTTTAATGAAACAACCAAAACTATTCCGGTCATCGTAACAAGAAAGTTTCGAAGCTTCTAAGCGGCGGAGGCATCCGTAGAGGAACTATTCAGAAGTATCGGACTTCGAGGGAAAGAAAAACCAGTTGAAGTCCATCCCGAAATCAAAGCCGACGAAGAAACAAAACGACTACAATCAGCTCTGTACAGGTAAATTAAATTTGAAATGTAGCAATTTTTATAGCATCAGTGAAATCCACAATATTTCCAGCCATCGTGCACAAGCAGGAGCATGTCAGCAGCTTTAAAACTCTACCTGCAGCACCGCAATTCACATGTCCTCCTCCGATCGGATCAGTTCTCTCGCAACAACAGTTGCCACCACCAGCAGGTTTCACGACAACGAGTGCACCACCCATGTCCCCAGTGTCTATCGTACGAACATCTCTGCCTACGAAAGAACCACCCATCGTTGTCTCGGTGCACCCAACAGGTCACTCTCTCCGGTATCTGCCGTACAAAGTTCTCTACCACTAAGAGAACCACACATTTTTGTGTCGGTGCCATCAGCGTCAACGTTGAGCCAGCAGTGGAGCAATCTTCCACTGGTAACACAAACACCGCAAAGGAACGTGATCATGCGCCGGACAACCACTGCACGATCAGGTTCAGCTGAAAGTGTTGAAGGACAAAACAACAACATGATAACGACGGACACATATTTTGGATCAGTAACATCGAAAATCAATCAGCAAATAGTTTCGGAAGAGCAAATGGAATCAGATGACTGGATCGATCAAGAAATACATGTCGAAACCGTTGGAAATAACGAGCACACTATCAGGTAAATTTAACAAAAAAGACTTCGGATCAATTTACAATTTTCTTACGGAAACATCCATAAATTGCTGCATCTTTTATGGAATTTAAATTTTTATCTAAACGGAAGTCTAATATGGTGTGTAGAGGGATTGAATATTCAATCACTTCAATCTTTTTATTTTAGGAACCAATATGGAACAAACGGATACCATACCTGACTTAGATGCTTTGATCAGAAAAATATCGTCGATGTAGTGAATGAAGTTGTTCCGGCTGCAATCCAAAAATACATGGACGAGCACATCGATAAAATTATGGACCGGGTGGTTTCGGCAGCTGTGGACAGAAGTTTTGCTGCAAATTTTGCTCGTTTGACTGCAATGACTGGCGTACTGAACAAATCTACCCAAGAAGAAACAGAACTCAAGGAGGTTACACAAATCGACACCGAGGAAGAGCTGTTTAAATGGAACGCTGAACTATCGAAAGGTGCTGAGCGAGCCGTTTACGTAAGTGAAAAACTACCATAAATCATACCTAGAAATATGGACAATCATGATAGAAAAAATGCTCGCACGGATTAAATAATCTTTAATATTGTTATCTATTTCAGATGAAGTACTTTTCGAAAATTGTTGTGCCGAATGCGTACATGGAAAAGGGAGATAACGTATTCTATCTAATCTCGGATATGCTTTTCACACGTGAGTTCTGGAACAGGTTTACGTGGACGGGCGTTAACCGAGGCGAGAAATCCGAGAGAGGTTTTCGTGAATTTGGGCACGTAACGCAACTTCTTTAAGCATCGTCCAGATTGGAGATCCCTCGTATACTAGGCAGAAACTCGAGAAATTTTGTAAGACTCGTTTGTTCAGGCACTCCAAGTCACGTTCCGCCAACAAAATGCTTCGAAAATCTTCCTGCCGCACCAAGCGTGGTTCGAAAAAGAAGCGAATGCCGAAGGATACAACTGATGATGAAAGCGGTCCCAGCAACACCGTACTTGATGATACTGATGCCGATGGCCGTGAAAATACAGACGAATTTGAGAACGTATCATTACTCAAACAGGCAGATGAATCAGATGATGCCGAATATGAGGACGAAGGGGAACACAACACAAATGCAAGCAGTGATAGCATGTGAAAGAAAGGTTGACTGTTATAGTTTTTCTTTATTTTATTTTTTTAAATTTTAACGTGTTTTACATTGAATTGATTTTCTGAAACATTGATGGAACTGAACTATGTACAATGTTCAATCTCGTCATTTTAGTTTACAGTTGTATTGCATTGCCGGCGATACATTTAAAAGAAAACAATTGTTAAGCATTCATTTAATGTTTGTCAAAGTATGCATAAGCGGAATTAAAACGGTTTCATGTTTGCGTTCAATAGGAACCATTTTGCATAAAACGATATCAGGATTGAAATAATCAACGTCTGAAATGTTTGCTTTATCAACTTTTGTTATAAATACATGTAAAAAAGAAGACTTCATTGGCTTAGGAAATAAATCTTGTTTTTGTAATAAATGTTGACCTTCGATCATCACGTCCCCATTTATTTCACAAAGTCCTGTCATTCCTACTACTTTCAAGTCATTGGTCAGAAACCATTTGTCAACAAATTTAGGAGTTAAAATGAAGCCTGAAAGCGCTAGCTTACAGGTTTTTTCATTATTGACAACACTAATAATTGATGATTTTTTGGAATAAATAGATTCATTTGACGGGTTCACGTTACTTTCAGCTTCTAACACTCGATTAGCTACTTGCACGAGCGGATTTGGTCCAGCTTTTACCATCTTCTTTAATGAATGTAAATAGTTTTCAAATGGATACGCGGAGAGTGATATAAGAGTGCCGAATTTCTCAACTTCTTCTGTTACGTGACAGAGATTATGAATATTACTTGTTACAAATTCTGATCCATACAATTTCTTGAATTCAGATATGAAGTCAAGGAACAACATTTTTGCGATCGGAAGGAAATTTTTGTACGCCTTGACTGAACAAATTCGGACTGCACAAAAGAGTAACAAGAAATGATCATAATATTTGGATGGCAAGTAATCTTTGAGCATCACCACTCCAACGTAATTCAAGAAAATCCGAATTCTAACCCTTTCCAAAGAGAAATATGATGTAACGAACGCATGCGACGGTGGATCTCAGTGGGAAATCTCAAAGCAATCAAATATGCTGAGATCTGCTGTTTTTCATGCACACTCCACTTGGTACGTTTGGTCATAGAGCCTGTTCGCCAAGAATTCGTGAGTTTTCGCATAACACCTAATTCTAATAAATGCAAAGCGTCCGCGATGATGATGTCGTCTATCATGTTAATTGGCAGTTCCAATAAGGGTGAAACAGATCGCTGATGTTCTGGATAGTATTTGAATTCTCGAAACAGTTGATCAGTTCGAGGATCAGCTTGCACTTCAGGGAAAGTCATAGTACGTGTCTCATGTGAATACTTCCCTTTGTGGTACACTTCAGACAACCAAATTTACCATTAAAGTTTGTAACACATTTGATGAAACAGCGTGCAGGCGTATCACAAATGAATGCACGGATTCTAATAGATATTCTATGCTCATTAATGATCACGCCAGATTCCAGCACAGACATAAGATCTTTTACCAGAGGAGTGAGAAACTCGCCAGCATCCTTCGGCTTGGTAGTCCCATAATATATACCGATGACGATGGGTTGCATATTAGGTAGTTCATGGATGTTTGCCAAAATTGGCCAAAAATGATAAGAACTACTCTTTTGTATGGGTAGACCGTCGATATTAATATTAATCGAAAGGTCCATGTCCGTTAAAATATGCTTCAGACGACTTTGGAGGCCGTTTTCCAACCCGTGGTGCCAATATTTGCCATCGTCCTGCATATCCATTATTTCCACGGACCTTGGAGTTCTCATTAGCGTGCGAGGATCTGTTGGTAAATCGGCATTCAAGTAAGTATTCAGAACACATATCAAGCATTTTAGAGCTGACTGGGTAATGTTGTGTTCAACAGTCCAATTCCGAATAGCTGATGACAGTGATCCTATTATATAAAAATCATAATTTGATGAAGTCTTTCAACAATGACAACCACTTATAATTACCTCCAAAATCATTCGATCTGTTGATATTTTCCGGCAAATGACACGAAAATTCATCTTTTCTGGGATTTGTTTCTTCCACATTGATAGAATTTTCAGAAGGAGTAGCTGACAAATCTTGCGAAAATTCATCAGGTTGCTGGTATGAATCAAAGCTCTCTTGAACTTCCAATTCGGCGGAATCCGTTTTCTGTATTTTTGAAGAAACCTACTGTAAGTACCACTTTTACGGATACGTGTTAGCTTACTTTTTAAAACAAAAGTGTTCATGTTTTGACGGTTTTTTACGAGAAAATGTCTAAATTTCGTGATAGCAATGTTTGTACACTTGAGATCACATTGGTACAAAACTTGAACCTTATATTCAATTATAAATAGACTCATATACAACTGTCAAAGTTGATGTCTGATTTACGATTTTGTTTGGTGATCACAAGGACACATGAACAATTTGAAGAAGCATTGCAAATTAATCGTAAGTTCACATTATATGTAATATATATTCAATTCATTACAATCTCTGAGTAATCGTTATGCGATTCCGATTTTGTATGGATATATACACAATTTGAAATAGACATCCATATACGATTGCTGGTTTGCTGGGTTTATACCTGTGTCAAAATTCACGGTTATTGCGTGCACCTCATCTAAAACTCGAAACATGTCGGCAGTGGTGGCCAATTTCAGGGTGGCCACAGACTCGGGAAAATCGGGAAATGCGGGAAAAATGCGGGAATCCAAAATCATAGGGAAATATACGGGAAAAAGGCGGGAATTTCAAAAGTCATCGGGATTTTTTGTCATATGGAAGGAACCATACTCACACCTTTTTTCAAATGATTTGAGTAGCGTTTTTGTCATTTACTCGGTCCATCGATCTCATTGTTCAGCCTTTTTGCGACAACTAGAGTCAACTGATGACTTTTCCAGCTGTTGCGATGCAGCTGGATATGTTGGCCTTAGTGTTACATAGGTGCACTGCAGCCTAACGGATGTTTGCGTATGTCCTCAGCTAGTTCTCTCGACGAAAACCCTGAGAATTTTTTGCAAATCTGTCCTTAGGACTTACGGTCCCAATATCGGAAAAGTTTAAAAAACCGATGGACGAAAGTTCGAAAAGAATGTTGTAAATTCTGTGCACTTAGAAACTCAGGGAACTTATCAGAAGCTCGGTATACTTTTTAGATTTGACTTTGACTTTTCCGTGGTTTTGCTATTCTCCCTGATGTCAAAGGGACATACCATAAAATCAGGGAACTTTCCAGGTAATCGGGGAGCTTTCCAGAAAATAAGGGTTCTTCCTAGAAGTTCAGACAACTTTCCTGAAATTCAGATTGTTTCTTAGAAATTCAGGTAATTGTCCACAAATTCAAGGAACTTACCACGAGTTCAGGGAAGTTTCCAAAAAAAAGGGTCCTTCACAGAAGTTCAAGTAACTAGCCAGAAATTTATTGGGCTTCCAGAAGTTTAGAAAACTTATCAGATTATTTTCGGTATTTTTCAGAAGTTCATAGAACCACTCATGTTCAGGGAACATCCCAAAAATTCAAGGAACTTTCCGGAAAATTAAAGAACTTCCAAAAGAGAACAGTCAAAAAATTCATGAAGCTTTTCAACAGTTTGCGGATTTTCCTAGAGGTTTAGTAAACTTCTCAGAATTTTATGAAACTTGCTTGACATATACAGTACTTCTTAGAAGTTCAGCGAACATACCTTGAAGTTTAGGGTTTCTCATGAATTCAAAAAACTTCTCAAAACTTCAGAAAATGCTCACAAAGATCCCCCAAAGATCAGGAAACTTTCCAAAAGGTCAGCAAAGATCTCTGACGTTCAGAGAACGTCCCAGAAATTTATAAAATTTCCCAGAAGTTCAGGGAACTTTCCAGAAGCTCGAAAAAACTCCCGGATGCTCAGGGGATTCAGCAATTCAAAAGAAAATTCAGTAGTCCTGCGATCTTCCAAGAATTTCAGTAAACTTCCCCCAAGATCGAGGAACTTTCCAGAATTTCAGAAAACGTCTCAGATAAACATTTTTTAGAATTCGAAAAGTTTAGGAAACCATCAAAGGATTTTTCCATAAGTTTGGGGAGCTTCCTAGAACTTCAAGAATCTTTCCAGGTGATCGAGAAACTTTCCATTCGTTCCGAAAACATCCCAAAAGTTCAGGGTATTTAAGTTTCAAGAAGAACTTAAACTTTTTACTACTCGATAATTTTTCGAACCCAACCAAAACGAGAATAAAGAAACCAACTACTTTTATATCAATTTCATAGAATTTCCACCTATTCACAATCTTGGAGATCATAAAATGTTCTTGTACGGTTTAACAACATCTCGGTAATGCTAGCTTTTCCACAGAAATTCCACGTAAGTTATTTAAATATGTGTGATATTCTGCTTTTTATCGCAAAATATGTACCTGCTGGAAGTTAAAACAACTTCTGGGAAGCAAAATCTGGTTTTCTAAGTTCCCGTCATTTCCAGAAATTGGTTCCTATTCCATGGATGATCAGCAAACTTTTTGGAAGGTCACCCAACTTTCCAGAAACGTTAATAATTTTTTGGCAATTCAATGAACTTCTCTAAAATTTCACCATTTCTCTTCTCGAAAGACAGCGAGCAAACTTCATGATTATCTGGAAACTTTCAATTATTTTATTCAACTGCCGAGAAGTTTAATCAAGTTTTGACATGTTCATTATAGATATTTCCATCCAATCTTCATAGATATTTCGAAGTTCATTAAATTAAATTTTTAAAGAGTGAGTTCAGTAAGAAACTAAGAAGCTTATTTAAGTTCTGAAATGATGCAAAATAGATCCGGTATAAAACAAAATTTACATATACCAGCGATGCAGTGATGTTTTTGCGTTTGGTCTAAATAAATAAATCCAAACCATGATTTGAACCACCGTTGAAGATGCCCTTAGAAGATCTGGCTACACGGCTGTAACAGGTGAGGCCAGAAATGAACTTATCTTTCATGTGGTGGCGAAAGTGTTTGAAGTTTGGCGAATTGCGTTTGTAAGGGTGTTAACACATGGTGAAAAAAGAATTTGGGCAGCTGTGCTCAATGCCGTCTGACGTGTTTGCCAGATTCCAGAGAAAAGAAAATGGTTTGGACAAATTTCGGCTAGAACCAAGAAGGATCTACCAAATTTGACAACATTTGTTGAAAATTGGCTCATCCTGTCGCACTAAAAGGCGTATTTTAAATAAATGGAAGGTGTCTGGTGGTAAATCAAACTGGAAAAAGTTTGAGAGCTCAGAGATTTAGCTACGAGTAATTTATATTAACTCATCTTATCAGTCGGGAAAATAAGGCAAAAATGCGGGAAAAATTCGGGAAAAATGCGGGAATTTTTATATTAAGATTGTGTGGCCACCCTGCAATTTGGATTTGGATACTAAATAAGACAAGCAAAGAACTTAATTTTTAATTCTCATGTGATTCGAGGTGTCGCATGCCAGGTTTTGGTGCAATTCAGAAACTGGCCACTGCCCCGGGGGTACCCGGAACATGTCCGAATGTGGACAATGTTGTACTTGTTACTTAGTTTGACTGACATTGATCTTGTTATCAAATTTTCATGTGATTTGAGGTGATGAATGATGGGTTTAAAACAATTCTGGCTGATTATACACACATGGTCCATATTCACCAGAACATTTCCCGGTGATATTTTCAGAACCAGTTGGCCGATTCCAAAAGAATTCAAGAGCTTTCTTTCGGACCCCAAAACCATTTGATGGTGGTTTCGTCTGGTTCCACTAGATCGGTTATTGAAAAACTCGTGCGATATAAATACTTTTCATCGTAGGAATGATAAAAAGTTCAGTTATCAGTGCAAGGAGGATCAATCCGGTCTTTTTGACATCAAATTTGAACTCAGCGCCTCAAAATTCATGAAAGATACATGGTTTTATAAAGAAACTCTCAAAAAGACTATTTTTGGCCGCGTCTCTTCTAAGTTGGAACCACTGTGCGTAGGACCGTTGTTGTTCCGTTAGCGGTGCTGGCTTGCTTGGGACAATAAGCCGCGATGATAGTGATAGGGTCGATGACAGTTTCGACCTCGATTCCGATTGAGTGCAGCTGAAGACTCGGAAGCAGATGGTAGTCGATGTTGTAGCATAGACTAACTCTAAGACCAGTAGGTCCCATACAAAAACGATTTTTTTTTGAGAGTGTGTTCATGTGAGTTCATTATTAGGGGCGCATTATTAAGCTTGGGAATATGTATAACAAGGTGCTGGCTTCAAGGTGTAATTCGGACCAAGGGGATCTACAACAGTGAAATAATTTCAAATCGCTAGTTGCAGATTGATTGTTGGTTGTAGCGCAGGGCGATCGCAACTCCTCCTCCACTAGAGCCGCTACGATTAAAGGGTCACCTACAATTGATACGTTGCGGATGCGTTTGCGTGAATTTGACAGTTTTCCCATAGGTTTTCTGTCAAATTTACGTCAACGCATCCGCAACTTATCAATTGTGGGTGACTCTTAAGTCGCACAATCCGGTATCCTGGGATGAAAACGGTGAGTTCCGGCTTGACATGTGTCTCGGTGACGATGGCGATGTCGATGGCCTTCCTGTTTAGGAAGTCACCGAGCTTGATTGTTTTGTTCCGGATGGAACAAGCATTCCAATTTAGGATGTTGATGGTGCGATTATGGTCCATACTTGAAAATAAATTTCATCGTCACGGATATGGCGTCTTTTAGCTGTTCCTCTTTCGAGCGGCAGGAACGTTGTTGGCGATAGAGCTCTTGGACGAACTACACCATTTGCTCCGAGTCGTAGAGCTGTCCATCGATCGGCGGTTGCGTAGAGGAACTGCAACCCGGATTGCCCCAGCCTGGAGGAGGAGCCGGCGTGGAGGTGGCAGCGGCTGCCGCGAATCGATGCTGAAATGAAGCTGACGGGTGGTTTGCATGGCGGGATGGGATCGGTGGTAGGTTTGGCACCTGGTACCGAAGCGACGGGAAATTTTCTTCATCCATTCGAGGTTGCGGACAGCGTTGCGGGAAAAAACAAACTTTGTATCGAACGTGTCGCTTGTTCAAACTGGAATATGAACTGAATCAGCACAGCTAGCTGGTTTTTATAGCCAACGCCATCCCATGTCAATGCGTTGCGTTGGTTTTGTTTATTCTTACGAAGTGAAGAGAATTTCGCAAAGCATACTACAAGTTTTATTTCCTTTCACGCTAAGTGGATTAAACTCAAATCGAATAATCATTTTATCAAATCGAAATGTAAATTATTACTCTTTAAATCCTACAAAGCATCTTAACATTTCCTTCACACAAACTCTGTATACTACAACTTTAACTTTATCGCCTACTCCAATGTGCTTGAATTTCACGGTGTGTTTGTTTTCATAACCTCAAATAAGAAAAAAATAGTTTTACTGAAATTAAGAAGAATAAATGAAGACTTATGTACAACCGTATAATTAATGATTAAATTGTATTCAATAGTTGATTCTACAGCTCTTTTGTTCAGATAGACGGTGATGAAATCGAGGTAGTAGACGAATTCGTGTATCTGGACCTCAGCAGAGAAATAAAAAGGCGCATTATGGCTGGCAATCGTGCCTACTTTGGACTCCGAAGGACGCTAAGATCGAACAAAGTTCGCCGAACCACAAAGTTGACCATCTACAAGACATTAATTAGACCGGTAGTTCTCTACGGTCACGAAACATGGACATTGCTAGTGGAGGACCAACGCGCCCTTGGAGTCTTTGAACGGAAGGTGCTGCGTACCATCTACGGTGGAGTGCAGATGGAAGACGGAACGTGGAGGAGGCGAATGAACCACGAATTGCACCAGTTACTGGGAGGACCTCCCATCGTACACATCGCAAAAATCGGTCGACTACGATGGGCTGGCCATGTCGTAAGAATGTCGGACGACAGCCCTGTGCAAATGGTTCACGAAAACGACCCGACAGGTACAATAAGAAGAGGCGCGCAACGACCAAGGTGGATCGATCAAGTAGAAGGCGACCTGCGGACCCTCCGCAGACAGCGAGGCTGGCGAGTGACAGCCATGGACCGAATAGAATGGAGACAATTTCTGTGTACAGCAGAGGCCACGCCGGCCTTAGTCTGATTGGTAAGGTAAGGTTCTACAGCTCTCCAAGAATTACTTTTTTCGTATTTTGGCAAGAACTATTGAGACTAGCTGAAAATCTAACACAACAAGATCAAGCAAGGCAAGGATAGCAATCGAAAAAAACGAGAGCGCATTGATAAGAGAATAACAAATCGAAACAGCAAGGACGGGTCAACCGAAACCATGCGTTCCAAACCAAAAGGAGATGCTTATGTTTTTGTTCGATTTATTTGTCGGACTTTTTGACGAAAATATGGACTATTAAGTAACCACATTGAAAATAGTTATTAGGCATAGGTGTATTGCAGTTTTAACATCCTGCGAGACTTCTATTCAAAGCGTGTTTGAATGCTTGCATGCTAACACATGCCGTTCTTTATACTACTGTGAATGAAATCGTTTCATATGACGCCTAAGATTAGCTTCCACACTGAAATCCGTCCCACAAGACTCGCAGACAAACGGCCTCGGACGTGGATTGCACTTCGTTTCGTGCCATTGGAGATGCTTTCTGCGATCCTCCTCGGACGTTACGATGAACTGACAATTCTCGATAGGACACCGAACCATCGGTTGAATGTCATCGTGGGATTTGATATGCTCCGTCAGATCACTCAGGGCTGCAAAAGAGTATTCACAGTGCAGACAGCTGTAGCTTAGTGCTACCTTGTGGCTCGTTCTGAAGTGGGACTGCAAGATGCCTAACTCTCCGAACTCGACATTGCAAATGGTACATTTGCGAACAGCCGTTCTGCTTGAAATGCTTCCGCAGTCGCGAAGATGGTGTTGGATATTTTCGTATTCGCCAGCACCGTAACTGCATCTTGAGTTGAAACATTTGAACGTTGATCTGCCGTCATGAACCGCTATATGCTTCTTCAGTGTGAATCGTGAGCTAGCCGTTGATCCACAGTAGAGGCAACTTAGAGTTTTCACATTCTTATGTTTGTTGTTGACGTGGTCTTTGGCTACAGAAAGGACACTGAACTGAATGTTGCAAATTTTACATGTGTAGACAGTTGTCCCGAGAGATTCGCTGTTCGTTATTTTAGCATTCTCGTAGGGAGTCAGTCCAGAACCATTCATGAGATCAGTTCCACGTGATACATGAATAGAAGCGTGCTTTTCAAGTTGCCTAGCGTTTTCGAAAATAGTCTTACAAATAATACACTCATTAATGACTTCCTTTTTTCCACTCAGACTAACCTTCTTATGAACCGACCGGGCATGTCTTCTGAGCGCATAATTAGTAATGAAATCCTTACCACAATCTTCACACTTATGTGGCCTCTCTCCTGTATGAATTTTGATGTGAGTGGTAATACTGTAGCTGTGTGCTAAAGTAATTCCACATGTCATACAGGTACGTCTTCGCACATTTTTATGAGCATCATTAACATGACGTTTGATTGCGTAGAGATGCTCGAAATTCTCAGAACAGATCTTGCAGGTATAATGAGGATCCTTCTCATTGCGGTTATCGATAATGTTGGCTTCTTCGTATACATCCAATTGGCCACTGTCGTTCTTCAACGTCTTCAACAGGCGGAGCCTGTTCTATTGATAAAACTTCAGCTCTTTCTTCAATCTTATCAGCTATCGTTTCAGAATCGTGATTTTGGCCAAGAGAAGATAAATTGGCAAGGGGTTCAGTCTGTTCTGCCTTACAACATTTATCGAAAATGGTATCTTCCATTTCCGAACGTGTTGTTATGGTTGGACTGGAAGGGTTTTCTGATTTCAGATCAGAGAGTTTGTGCTCTACCGCTAGCACCTGCTTACATGTTTTTTTTTTCGCCATAACAGCCAATGTTAGTTCTCCCTTACAATCCTTATGACGACGACGAATGTGTGTTTTCAGGTTTCCAGTCCACGAGGTCGAGTAGACACAATTTACAGCAGGGCATTTAAAGGGGCGCTCTCCAGTATGGACTGTTTTGTGTGCTTCTAGATCAAGGGCCCGCTTGTACCCTTTTCCACAAACACTGCAGGTAAACCTTTTAATATTCATGTGAACTTTGACAATGTGCGCTCTACCAGTCTCCTTTTTAAGGAACGTATTCTTACATCTACTACAAGTAAACATCAACCTGCCACTGCTGTAGGTATTTTCAAGTCGAACTACAAACCCCGAAACATCGACGAATTCTTGTTTTGGGCCACACTCTTCTTCAGTATCATCCTGGCTAGTTTCTGACTCTGGTGATGCCACGACATTACTTTTCCGAGGCTTTATTCTTTCGTCTTCTTTAAGGCTTTGACCATGCCGAAGGTTTATGTGCGAGTCTAAAGCCTCAACTGAGTTACAATCAAAGTCGCAATATTTTTCTGAACACTTAAAGCTGCTCTCCACGCTTTCGGCTGTTTTTAGTCCTTTTGATTTTATGATTTTTTTCTCTTTTTTAAAAGGCTTTAGTACTTTCTTATCAATATCTTCAAGGGTTACTAGATTTATGTTCAAGGTTCGTCTTTTCCGTATTTTGACAGACTGAAACATGTTTCCATTTTTTTCATCAACATCTATTCCCTCTAACTTCTGAAACCCTTCCATTATTTTTGTCCGTTTTTTAATAGGCTTTTGAGCTTTTATATCGATGTCTTGTATATTTTTAGATTTTAGTGTACGTATTTTCCGTGTGTTGACAGACTTCAACAGGTTTCCATCGATTTCGTTTATTGTCATCACTTCTAGAGTAACGGTCTCTGAAAGAACTTATATCAATAAAATTGCTAACAGGGAAATTACTGTATAATATACTATGGTCACGTTACCATTTTTGGATTCTGGATCCGATTTACAGTCAGCATCGGGAAGATCATCCGGTGCAATGTCCAGCGGTTCCTGTTTGATGCAAACCATTGTTGCAGGAAAGTCTTCTTTCAATGCATTGCATGGCCTTATTTGGTTCAAGTCGTTCATCTCGGAATCCCTTCAGTTTGTCTTAATTTTGAGTAGAAAATGAAATCATTTTAAATAGACCCGATGACAGCAGATACAATGTTTTACCTTTTCTCTAGTTCTGCTTGAAATGTGATACACCTTAGGTTGATCTTCACTGATGATCAAATAGGATGCAAAACATACATTAATTTTCGCTACGATTTTAAGACACGAAAAACTAGTTTGTTTTCTTGATATGTTTTATTTTGTTTACGCCAATGTTTTGATGCTTATTCGAAAATAAAAACATCGCCTAATGGCCCAAACACAATGATAACGGAAACGGAAAACGGCAAAGCCCGATCTGAGTATGCCTGCTTGTCGTTCACCGACGAAAAAAACCTTAAGAAGTTCATTAAAAAACCTTATAAAATTTAGCCACAAGGAATCGGTTTGAATTTCATACTTTTACCTTATGAATGCGAATGCGATGTTTTCTGTCTTCATTTCCAGCTATGTTTTAGATATGATAACTATATAAGTTTCATAAGGCAGCCTTATGAAATACATTATTGTCAATAATGATAACTGAACGTGTCCGTTATGGATTTTAATTGTCAATAAAATACAGTTTTCACTTTCATGCATAGTATTTTTAGGAGGATGGGTTTATTTTTTAGAAGAATTAAATTAATGAGACCAAAAACATCTTTATTGTAAATAAAAGGTACCCACAGCATCTAACACATAAATCGACTCCACTTTCGGATCTCTAACGGACGATCTACGAAACTGTACGGCTTGTTAGTCAGAGGACCAATCGGGCAAAGTTCGATCACATTTCCGTACAATTCCGACAGGAAGAACTTCTACACATATGCTCCAATATGCATATCATTTCCTCGTCCAGTAGTACCCGAATCATCGACTCCGTTAACTTTTAACACGAATCGGCTACATCTCGTGCATTGAATGCATCGGTTCACGATCCTTATCTTCGACAGCACGCTTTCGGCACGCCTCGTATGCAAGATTATATTTTAAAGATGATCTTGAACATCCATTTCACAACATTTCTTGATTCGCCATTGTTGATGATTTATTAAATTGCCTTATGTTTTTTTTCATCCACAGAATGAATATGGAAATCATAAGGTAATTTAATGGACCTAAGATACACATAGAAAAACCATTATGACTAAGTAAGAAAGTCGTAGGAGTCCTTATGAATAACATAATAATCTTATGAAGTCCAAACAACCAGCATTTGCGATACTTCATAAGGCGTAGTTTATGATAATCAGTAGTTTTTTTTCAATCAGTGATATATTACGTAGTTCGTAGTGTGAACGGGGTGTTAGTTTGCATGTGCGTGGGACCATCAGAATCCGGCTGCTGGTTTCAATCGAGACTCTTAAGAGTCACCCACAATTGATACGTTGCGGATGCGTTGACGTAAATTTGACAGAAAACCTATGGGAAAACTGTCAAATTAACGCAAACGCATCCGCAACGTATCAATTGTGGGTGACTCTTTATTCTCCGATGACGTAGAAGTTTACTGGTTTATCTTCAACAAAATTTGCGTTATCTATGTTAACCGTGTAAAATGCAACGGTGACGTTTCGATGTTTTTTTCTGCTTCGGATTTAAATTTTTGATCAAAACAAAGCACACGTGCGAACCGTGCGAACAGAAGCAAACCCAATATTTAGTTGTTCTAGAGTTTTGCAGGGGTTCGAAGTTGTCGAATGCAGTTCTAGTTGTTATCTCGACAACTATAGATTAATGGCACAAAAATCAGACTCAGGTTTCGCAGGGCTTGGACTGAAACCATGGATCGTCAAACAGATGGATAAACTTGGTAAGATTTTCTGCGAATCCATGATCCATGCAACATAATAAACACCATCGTCTTCACAGGTCTTCGTCGTCCAACGCCCATCCAGCAGGCATGCATCCCACGAATCCTGGATGGCCAAGAGTGCATAGGCGCAGCTAAAACCGGTTCTGGCAAGACTTTCGCCTTTGCCTTGCCCATTCTGCAGAAACTGAGTGAGGAACCGACCAGTAACTTTGCCCTGGTGTTGACTCCGACGCACGAATTGGCTCACCAGATTGCCGAACAGTTTTCCGTGGCCGGACAACCGATGGGCGTGAAGGTGTGTGTCATAACCGGCGGAACGGATCAGCTGCTGGAGGCTCAGCGGCTGCAAAGCCGGCCGCATATTGTGGTGGCAATGCCTGGTCGATTGGCGGCCCATCTAACCGGTTGCAATACGTACTCGTTCCGGGCGATGCGTTTCCTGGTCGTGGACGAAGCCGATCGGGTGCTGAGTGGAAGCTTCGATGAGGATTTGCAACAGATTGATCGGTTTTTGCCGAAGAAGCGCCAAAATTTGTTCTTTTCGGCTACGTTGAAGGATTTCTTGCGGGAGAATAGTGTTTTTCCGATTAGCGAGGATGCGTTCGAATGGACGGAGGAAAGTGAGATTGCAACGGTAGAAACGTTGGATCAGCGATATATTCTGTGTGCTGATTATGATCGGGACATGGTGCTGATAGAGACATTGAGGAAATTTAAGGAGGATAACGAGGAGGCAAGCGTTATGATTTTTACAAACTCGAAGAAGGATTGCCAGGTTCTGTCTATAACACTGAATTCGATTGGGTTCGATAACGTTTGTCTGCATGGTTTTCTGCGGCAGAAAGAGCGAGTGGCGGCACTGAACAAATTTAAGTCGAAGCATGTTCGGATTATGATTGCTACGGATGTGGCCAGTCGAGGATTGGATATTCCTAATATTCAACTGGTGTTGAACCACCGATTGCCAAAGTTTCCGAACGAGTACATTCATCGAGTCGGGCGAACAGCCAGAGCTGGGCGGAAGGGTTTGGCGATCTCGATATTTAGGTTCCCAAGGGATTTGGAATTTTTAGGTGAAATCGAAGGTCTGATCAATACGAAGCTGACCGAGCATCCGATCGATCAACGCTTGGTCGAACGCATTTTCATGCAGGTTAGCGTTGCGCGAAGGGAAGCCGAAATGAACCTGGACAACAAGGACTTTGACGAGAGGCAACACAACTACAGGCGGAAGAAGTGGATCGAGCAAGGTTTGGATCCGGATGAGATGGACGCCAAGTGGAAACAGGAAAAGGAAGATCGGGCAAACGAACGGAAGGCACGAATGAAGAAGGAGAACGAACTTCGAAAACGGATGGTCAAGAGCGAAGGGTTGGTTCAGGATGAGCGTTTCAAGGGGGCGGTTGAGAGTAAGAAGTTCAAAAAGCGTAAGTTTGTCAAAGCGGAACAGCTGGACGAATTAGTTAAGAAAAATAAACTGGATAGAAATGTTGATGCAAAAGTGAAAGGTAAAAAGGGTAAATTGAAACCGAGGAAGAGTAAAGTTTGATTATTGATCTGTATGAGAAATTAGTGTAGTGATTTATGAATTCCGAAATCCTAAAAGTTCCACCCTGCGGTTTGGTTAGAGTGCAGGACGCCTTTGTGAAAAGTTGGTCGTGGCACATTGGAAATAGCAGAGAGTTCGTCTCATGCGGCCTTATTTTGCATGGTGTGTGAGATGAGACGACTCGCTCTCACAAACAAAGTGAGCACAAATAAGGCTGATGTAGTCAAGTTGAAACTGAACGCAGTTTGGTGAAAACATTCCTATTGAAACATCAATTAGTCACAAAAATACCTAGTTAAAACTAAACACGACTAAAACGAACCTTAGCATAAACAAACCAGACCATTATACAACAGGATAATAGTATGGAACGATAGGACAACAGATTGATGAAACATTTTACAACATTGGAAGAACTTCAAGACTTCGAAACGACAAATTAAATCCTTCTAACCTATTGAGTCAGATCACAACAGTATCTTTTTCCGTCCACGCCAGTCCTTGTCCGGTGAACTGCATTCGAAGGATCTATTCGACTCAAGGCCTAGAGGTTTCAACGCACACTGTATGCATAAATGTTCCTTAGGGAATCTCTTAGAACGTGGGACAATAATTCTACGTATAATATTAGTGTAGCTTCTGCAAAAGACAGCGTTTAATGTTCGGCAATCTTTTCTCGATGCATTCACAATCCGTCACCTGCTTTTCTTGCCCTTTCTATAACACGGAACCTGTGATATGACACCAAAACACTCGCACTCGCTTATCTTAAACCATAAGTTGTTATATTTTCATTTCTAACGATGGAATTATCAACTCCCACCTGAGAGAAACAACACGGCAAAGCCCTCCAAAAAAAAGCTTCAGACAGGGAAGGTCACAGACACACCTTACTTCTTGACGGCCTGTCCAACCTTCGCCTTCTTGGTACCGCGCACCTTCTTCATACGGTTCTTGCGTTCCTTGCGCTGCTTGCGGGTCATTCGCTTCTTCTCGAACAATCCGTGGCGACCCAGTCGGTGCTTGGGTTCGAATTTCTTGGCATAGTCCAGAGTGTCGTAGATCAGTCCGAAACCGGTCGACTTGCCGCCACCGAAGTTGGTGCGGAATCCGAACACGAACACCACATCAGGGGTGGTCTTGTACATGGCGGCCAGCTTTTCACGGATTTCCTTCTTGGGTACCGAAGCCATACCCGGATGCAGGACATCGCAGATCATCTGTTTGCGGCACAGCAGACGGTTGGTCATGAACCGGCGGGTACGAATGGTCGCAGTCGACATTTTGGTGAAACTAAAACAGAGAAAGCAAAACAATACGACATTAGTCCTCGAAAATCATAACAATTCTTCCGTTTTTTCCCCAATCACAATGAAAATCAACGAAACAATCACACGATTCACACTGGTAAACAAATCCCATTTTGACACTGGCAGCGCAGGAAGCCATAACCTCATTCTTTCCGCTGCGATCTGGGACCCGTCGAAACGTGAACCTTTCCTAGACAAAATTCCGACCATTTCCACTATTTCCACAGACAAACCGTACATCCACTTGAACTACACCGTTCAGGTAACTCATTGTGCACTAATTTACGAGTATTATAAGCCCAAAACTACCTTATTTAGCAGACTGTGGGTAAAACCTCAACACGTCTTAACGAACGCACTTTAGCGAAAAGAAAGATCTCTTTGGGAAGGCATGTTAGCTCGGTGACAGTTCACTGTTGCCGAAAGGTTGGCAGCTTTGCGAAGTTGACAGACGATTTGGCAGATGCGTATGTTACGATAGGAGTGTTTATTACACGCGGGCTGCCTCAGCACCGGATACACTGTTTTTTTTTTGTTTCAAAAGAGTCGGTAAAACCAAGGTGAATTTAATACTTCAGGTGGTCTATTTTCTTCAGTTTGTTGAAAAGACGGGTGGAGTAGCGGGGTATCAAAGAGATTTAGCAGTGGAGCGAAAGAGTAAGGAACACTCAATAGTGTATTACGCACATAATGACAGCTGTTTATTGCAATTTTGCCTAAGAGTGAAGAGTTCTAAATGAATGTAAACGGTTTGGGCTAAATGTTTTGTTTACAAACATTAGCACGTGCACTTTCCCTCCCGAAATATTGGTAAACAAACCGTGCAGCCTGACGCATCATATCCCATGGCATAGAACACAGGCCTGGCAGTTTGAAACTAATCATCTCCTTTACTCGTTTGTTTTAAAATAGAACTGCGAGTTTGACATCACAGGCACTATTGCATAGGTATAAAGGAGACAGCTTCAGTCTGCCAGACCAGTATTTTACTTGATATGGATTGTATTAGTATGCGTTTAAACATGGCTGAAATTCTCATATACAGTATTGAGACCACCTAAAGTATTAAATTCACCTGTGGTAAAACCTGACAAAAATGGTCACATAAATGCACACAAATATGGTGTAAAAACTCAGACCAGGAGTCAATGGGCGGCCAGATTGGTCGTATGAATAAAGTGAGTTAGATTAAATGCTCTCGTGGTTTTTAACGGCACGTCCGTTGAGTATTTTTTAAAATTGGTATGGCCTACTCACACATTAGACAGCGTGTGTGTTATTAACGTATTTAGAGTGATTATGGCGGGATGCACAATGAGCTCATGCACGCTATATCTCCGTGATGGTGAGTGTGAGCTATTTTCACGGAATAAAAACAATCCTGTTTGAAACAACAAACTAAAAATCTAGTTGTTTTAATCCGTTCTGTTGTCCTAAACAAACGATTTTGTTTTGAAACTAAAGATATTACCACAACACAACACAAATTATGGATGTTCTAAACGTGTTTCGATAAGAGTAAGAAATTATGAGGCGCCACTCTTGCTAACTAAAAGAGAAAATTTATTTAGCATACTGTGATTATAAAGGAAATTTATCTACAATTAGGTGCATTTCCAGCTCAATATTATTTATCACCCTCCGAACAATTGCTTAATCTCAATCTAGCCTGCCAAACAAGTTAATTCAATAAATTAACTTTGATAGCATTAACTTGTGTCCTCACCTTCTAAGCACAACCACAGCCTTTAATTCTTTTAATTTACAATAACTTTTAAACTTATTTACAACAGCTCTCCTTTTGGATTTATATATATATATATATATATATATATATATATATATATATATATATATATATATATATATATATATATATATATATATATATATATATATATATATATATATATATATATATATATATATATATATATATATATATATATATATATATATATATATATATATATATATATATATATATATATATATATATATATATAGCTGAACTAGATAGTGCGAGCCTTGCTACGCATGCAACATAATGAATGAAAATTTAACAGAACCTGCTCATTTATGTTGTTTTTGTGAATGCATCTGGTTAAAATATTTTCGTTTACTAATGTAATTTCTGAAAAAAAAACAAAGATTTATGTTTTTAATTAAACTTTTGGATCGGTAGTTTCTATAGCTCTTTCTTTCTGCGTAGAAGCATTTCATTGACAAAAAAATGTATCATCAAACGAAGCCGTATTCTGTCAGTTTGAATGTAATTTTCCCTTGCATAACCTTTGATCAACTTCTTGTGCATAATGTAGCACTGAGAGTAACTCAAGCATCCCCCATTCTTGGCTAAGCAGGGGTCAAACTTCTATCAGTACATGCTTCTTACCCTACACTGACGAAAAAAATCTTAAGAAGTTCATTCAAAAACCTTATGAAATTTAGCCACAAGGAATCGGTTTGAATTTCATACTTTTACCTTATGAATCCGAATGCGATGTTTTTTGTCTTATTTACCAGCTATGTTTTAGATATGATAACTAATTGAGTTTCATAACACAGCCTTATGAAACACATTATTGTTGATTATGATAACTGAACGTGTCCGTTATGCATTTAAAATTGATTTTTCAATACAATTTTCACTTTCATGTATATTATTTTTAGGAAGATGGGTTTATTTTTTGGAATAATTAAATTAATGAGACATCTTTATTTGGAAATAAAAGGCACCTTTTTACAATCCTTGAAATATTGAAATTCTCCAGTACGGGTGTTCATAATGATGTTGGTACCCACAGCATTTAACACATCAATCGACTCCACTTTGCAGATCTCCCACGGATGAGCTACGAAACTGTACGGCTTGTTAGGCAGAGCACCAACCGGGCAAAGATCCATCACATTTCCGGATAACACCGACTGGTAGAACTTCTCCACATATGTTGCAATCTGCATATCATTTACTCATCCAGTAGTAACCAAATCATCGACTCCGGCAAATTCCGGCGTTAATCGGATGCATCTCGAGCAGTGAATGCATCGGGACATGATGGTCTCAACCAACAGGTCAATGTCCTTATCTTCGACGCACGCTTTCCGCTGTTCCGATATCGGTGAACCGTGAACAATCCGACCCGAAAACCATAGCCTAATCCTGCAGATCGCTTTCACCATCCTGGTCGCAAATCGGAAAATCCAACGGATGACTCATGAGCAAGAACTCCTTCACACCTTTGCGAGCTTTACGAGTCATTTCCGCTGGTCTTTATTCACCATTCGTTCATAGCCGGCATGACGCAAGCGGCTACCGGTTTGGGAGACTTCCACTTCCACCAAGCACATACGAAAGTTACCGGCTACGGCTAATCGCCCGTGATAACAGAACGAGGAATCTCAACGCCCACCAATGCAGCAGCCTACAAATTAAAAATAAAATCAATTATTACATTTAAGCGAAATCCAAAACCCCCATCCAAAATATCTTCACCTGCAGCACCGTTGTTTCCGGATCGACCATTACCAACACATCATCTGCAAACACCTCAAACTTTTCGGGGGCCTTGGCCGGAGTCGTCGTCGACGTACGGATGACGATTTGCGTTGTTGGGCAGCGCGCTTCAAGTGCTAGTGCCCTGGTAAACGGCGCACGAAATTCCACAACATTGCTTAGTTCGCCATTGTTGTTGATTTATTAAATTGCCTTATAGTTTTTTTCATCCACAGGATGAATATGGAAATCATAAGGTAATTTAGTGAAACTGATAAGATACACATAGAAAAATCATTAGGAGTAAGTAAGCAAGTTGTAAGAGTCCTTATGAATAACATAATAATCTTATGAAGTCTAAACAACCTGCATTTGTGATACTTCATAAGGCGTAATTTATGATTATCAAAAGTTTTTTTTCATCAGTGTATGGGACCTACTGGTCTTAGAGTTAAGCTTGTAGTACACTATTTGTCCAATAGCCAAATATTTGGCATAGGCAGCTAGACAGCTGACAGATTTCATAGATGTTTGTCAGATGCCTATCTTCCTATGACAAATATTTGGCTATTGGACAAACAGTGTACTACAAGCTTTAGTCTATGGTATTAACTTGTGTCCTCACCTTCTAAGCACAATCAAAACCACTAATTATTTTAATTTACAATAACTTTTAAACTAATTTACAACAGCACTCCTTCTAGATTTATACATATAAATTGTCAGCTAAGCAGTCAGTATAGATAGACCGACAGACAATAAACAATAGACAATGTATGGAGTTCACTCTCTTTCACACTTCTTCTGGAAGGGCTACCAGCGAATCAGTTCTGGCAACAAAACGAATATTTTTGCTGTTTCCACCTTGAGAGGGGTTATTCTTACCAAAAAGCAGGTAAAAGCAGTAGAAACTACCGTTTCGGGGGTAATATTATATTTAATTCTACCATGTCTGCGATTAGATCAACCATTGATATCAATATGAGGTCTGTCAAATATACCACAAATGTTGAAGGTTTACCATAAACGTACACGCAGCGAAAAGTTTTTTAATATTAATAATATTCTGTATTAAAAACAACAATAAAAATTATTATTCCCCGGCTTATAATTTTTATTGTTGAATACTACAATAAATCTTTATTGTTTCAACACAGAATATTGTTGTTTTAAAAATATGTCAAAAAAGCAGAGAAAAATATATTTTGTTGAATTAACAATTTTTGTTTTTAATTACAAAAAATAATCTTTTTAAAACAAAAAAACACTGTTCCTGCCAACAATTTATTTCTTTGAAACTAAAAAAAATTTGGCGGCTATAATTGATTTTTCATGAATGAAGAATTTTTTTTTGTTTTAAATATTTTAATTATAAATTTTACCAGATTATGTTTTATTTCGGAATAATTTAAATGTTTTTGATTTGGTTTCATTTTAATTCAATAAAAAATAAATAAACAATCAGTCCAGCTGCAGATAAATAATAAGCTTGTCTAATGATTCTATTGACGATAACGATGGAAATCCCTTTAATTTAAAATCTTAGATTATGTAAGATTCATACCTGTCGTTCTCCCTTAGAATTTTATCCGTACATGCATTTCTATTCCCTTCCGGTCGATAACCTTCTATATTTCTGTACTGTTAATCTGTGAACAGAAAAGAGTCATTAAAACAAAATTCCATTAAAAAAATATTTCTTACCAAGAAAGCAATTCACAAATTGCTCAAAAAATCCAAAACCAAGCAATAAATCGACTAGCACGACGTTAACTTCCTCAACATCTTGAAATAATCTTTCCTCCGGCGAGTCCACTTTGCTTTTAGAATAAAGCATAGAAATAGAGGCGACAAAACCGGCGCATACGGAAATATTGAAAACATACACATACACTGACAACTTTACGACAGTAATTGTCACGGATTTGTTGGTTTTTAAATCTACAATTTGTATTTTCAAATTGATTGAATTTTTTTTTAGCACAAAAATATAGCTTGTTGGAACTACAATGTTTTTTCGCAGCATTTGGTTTTAGAAACAACAACCAAAATTGTTGGAGCAACAAAAAAAAAAGTATTGAATTCAAAAATAAAAATATTTGAAGTTACAAAACATTTCAATATATTTTTTTAATTCAAGGAGGTCAATTTTCTCTGCGTGTAGTAAATTTGACTGAAATTTCATGGAAGTTTTGAAGATAGGCATGGTCGGGTAAAATAGTAGTTTTTAAACAAGTTTTTTTTTCTGTGTACATATGCCTTCTAATTATTGCACACAAACAACAGTCATGAAATTCATGAGGTGGTTTGTGGAATTGATAAGAATGGATTGAGAAAATCATCACGATTAACTGTGAAAACCTTAGTTATACACAACGATTTCATAAGGGCCGTATGGAATCTGAATACAGTGAGTTCATACAGTTTCGTAAGACGAATTTTATGGAATTCTATATGTTCTCTACATCAGTTTTAAACACGTTTAAGGACATGCGAGATCAAGAACCCACTTCGAAGTTTTCCGAAGATTCCTCAAATACTATTCGATATTTTCAAGAAGCGTTTTGCTCCACTGGGGCATCTATTGATTAGCAATTTTAGCGTTGTTTGTTTTATTTTGTTTGTGATTTTTAGTCATACAAATCGTGAAGAGATAATTAACCTAACTTGTAAATCATGTGGAAAAAGGAAGAGTGCAAATTTTCACCCGAATTGATTACTTAAAAATCGTGTCATTATTGCTGTTCTGCTTTGGCTAGATAGCTCATAATATTAAAAGTATAAAAGTACAACATATTGCTGAAATAAACGGTACTTGATACATTTGCAATTGTTCATTGGTTTGTACAAATAACTGCGGGCCTCAATGGGTTTAGTTTGCCATAAAATTTCATTCACACATTTTTGACATCCCAAGTCACAACATGACGTTTACAAAAGAGGTATAAAACAACCCTGTCGGTTGTCAGACGTTTGACAGTTATTTTCTTCTTTTTCTAGCCGTTTCACTCTTCTTTGTTGTATTCATTTACGTTTACGACGGCGTCTAGCATGTATAAAAAAAATGAAAGAATATGCGGCTCCGTCGTCGTCGTCGTCGTTGCGCCTCGGTTGTAGTTGTGCTGTTTCGACTGATTCCATTCATTCGCAATATGGCCGGCTCGGGAGTAGGATGCTGTTGTCGTCGTCGTTGCATTCGGCTGTCACGTATCGCGTAGAGGGTGTGAGAGTAGAGTGTCCTATTCTGGTTGGTGGAATTAGAAACGGTCGCGGGTTCATCGGATGAGGCTACACGGAGAAGTAGTATCGTAACAACTGGCGGCGAAGGCTTTTTTTTTGTGTGTCGATAGTGATTCGAGAACGACGAGGGCGAGTGAAAAAAAGATGGGGCAATGAATCGGGACGCGAATATCGACTTACGGAAAGTTTGAAATCTACAGAATTGTGAATTAAAATTCTACTGCCGGAGTGCGATATTGATCGGTGAAGATTGGAGCAAGTGCCGGAATGGAGTGAAGCGATAAAATATTGTATTTAAACCGAATGGAAGTAGAGTGGTGTATTCGTGTTTTCCTGCGTCGTTGGGCTAGCCGATCGAAGTGAAGAGAAAGAGCAGTGGGCGAGGCAACGAATAAAGAAGTTTGTTTTTGTGCAAAATTCGAACGTTTTCTTGGCTTTGGCCGAGAGTGAGGCGAATCAAAAGTGAAAATGAAATTGATGAAAATGTCAGGAAAGCAACTCGCAGCAGGCCCTTGGTGGCCGGGAAGAAGGGTTGGCGGCGCTAGCAGCAGGCAGCGGAATCTAATCATATGTGGAATGGTCTTTTCGCTAATGTTTACAGCGTGTTACAGCAGTCAAGGTAAGCAGCAACTAGAAACAGCAGCACGAGCCACAACAAAAGAAGACTGGATATAATACATTATAGATCGACATCGGGGCCCCCAGATTGCAGAAGGGAAAATGGAGAGAATGGGGAGCCTGATTGCAAACGAGTTTGTGAAACAAAATGTGTGAATGAAGCGCACTCGACGGCGGTGTCGTGTATTAGCCGAAGTGGTTTGAAAACAACAGCCGAACCGTACACGAGCCGACCGAGGGAGCCTTATCGATGAACGCCTTTAATCCATTGCACGTTCGGTGGACTAATCGTTTGAGGCTGTGGAATATTTTGAAACAAAAATGCATTGGCCATAACAAAATTTAGTCGGTATTTCGATGTGAATCAATCTTGAGAGAAATTTTGGCAGCTAAAGAAGATTCCAATCACCGAGTTCGCCGGTTGGTTCGAACTAGGATTTTTATGCCATGTTAGTCATGACTATAAGACAGCTATATCTGGCCGAACAGCAGGGCCAGTTCGTTATCAGTTGCCTATGTTTTGAAGGAAATTGAGTCACTGTCACGTTTGTGAATCAAAATGCGCTTCGTCTTTTGTTTGAAATCAGCACTGTGGGAAATGTATTCGAGACAGATTCAGTTGGGCTTGAAATCCAAAATCGCAGTGTCAACGTTTCGCAAGCTCGACAGTACTCGGAGAGCACATAGCGCTCCCCCATTAATACCGCGCTTGCCAAGTAGTAGAAATATGCGTTGATACCAAAGCACTTCATCATGCGAACAAATGTTAATTAAATCGGAAAATTAACAGACTAATTGCGTTTGATGATTAGGTTGGAATGATGGTTCGAGCAGAAATCGATCGAAATTGTCTGCAATTTATATGGCAGGGGAGGCAAACTTGCCTGTGCTATGTGAAATAAAATCACACAACACATGTACATTTGAAGACACGTCAAGCACGTCAAGGCACATTTGAATCGTCAAGTCTCTCGCCGTTAGTGAAAGGTTTTGATAATCGCACTCAGCACATATTCGTCGAGGTGGGAAAGAAACAAGACGGACCAAGATGGACCACCTCCCACAAATGGTCATGAAGTGCACGGTCCGGATTGCGTAAAAGGAAAATTCAAGAATCGATACAAGTCGAACAAACAAGCAAAACGCACCTTATTGAACGTTGAAACTGAACTGAATTCGTTGCGCCTTCGGTTTGCAATTCGTTTTGGGGGAGCATGATGAGAGCAGAGAGTGCAGAGGCAGCAGCAGGGAAACCAGTTTCATGATGGGCACGGTGCTGCGATGGGGATGTTGTCTCGCGACAAGAATGGCGAGAAGAAAATACATAAAACATACACTGCACTCGATATAAGGAGACTGGAAGCCGTATAGCTGTACGGAGTTTTGTTTTTTACTGGGCGTCTTCTTGGAGTGGTTTTTTTGTGTGAAAGAATTTGTGGATTCTAGGTACAACCCAGTGTATTTCGGAGATTCTCATTTCTCATTCATCTATGGTTACAATATTCTTTAAGTTGCTATAATGCGAAGTTTAGAAATGATGCTGAAAATATCAACGAATGAAATTGTACGGTTTTCCACAATCGTAGAGTTTAATTTTAGAAGATAATATAACCGAATTGTTGTGGGAATCTTTCGAGTTGTGATTTTTCTCGAGCATACTCATTGCCACACAATGAGTAAGTTTTGGCAGTGTATGTCATCGGAAGTCCTTAGTCAACTACTGTGAAAGCGCATTTGGAATGCCAAGATGAGGATTGACAAAAAGCACATCACAATTGAAGACTTGAAAAAGACGAAGCATCTTGTTTCAAATGGAGAGGCCTTCATATCAGAAACGATTATATTACTCATACCCTTCAACCCAATGGGATGTTGAGTTTCTTAATATTCTACATGCTCAATCTGGGGGTGCGACACTTCTTAATCTCAACAATAGTTGGATGAAATATCTCGTGCTAGCGAATCAGTCTTTGGAAAAATCTTGTTCAAGCTTCTGCATCCAAGTATGTCTCTTCCTCCTCTATAAAGAAGATAATGAATCAACACAATCGTAGTAGCCTAGAATAAGATTCGGTGTAATAATACTTAGTTAATGTTCATCACTCTACAACATCGGTTGCAATTCTTTATCCCTCCAAGAGGTTATGGGCTCAAGACCATTGAAGTGATAACCATAGCAACCGATAAACAAGAGTGAAAAAAAAATCAAGATCGTGCTGAAGATCGAAGAAACTTTAATTCCGAATAGAGATGGAACGATTGGGAATCAGCAAGCTGATCGGATCCAATAACTCTACCTAGAAGTCGAGAGTACAACCTGACAACGACCGGCGACTGTTGCGACCGATGAAGCTGGTGACCAGCGTTCCCGTGCCACGATTGGACTTTTGTTGGAGGACAACCTCAACTCGATAATTTCCCTACTCAAGAAAATCTGCGATGAACATTATTCTGTTGGCGAGGACACCGAACAGCACGTTGGCAGACTAGGAAATGGCCATCGTTCTCCGAAACACACCGAAATCATTCAACACTTTGACCATGGGTTAGGAGAGCAGAGCAAACGAAGAGAACACTCTGGATCTGATAAAACCGAAGCTTGTAGATGAGATTTCGAAGGTCGTTCCGGAGCACGTAGAGAGTTGATTCTGAAAGCGAATTTGAACAAGCAGAAGATGATGTGTCATTTTTGTCAAAACCATAGGCCCAAGCAGAAGGATTGTCACGCTATGGTAGAATTAGCAGCTAAAAATTAGCGACAACATCGTGCATGAGAATCGAAACTATCCCAGGGTTGAAAGCGGCTCGAGAAGAAACCAGAAGTGGTTCCAATCAGTGGGAAACTGGCTTAAAGGTCGATTCAAAGTAAATCTGGACGCACGGCTTAATACACCACCGCGTCCCTGGTGGTTGGAACAAAAAAACGTTTGACAGGCATTTGTTGATATTGCATTGACAAAGAAATTGGTGAAAAGTTTTTCTAGATTGATCGACACATCTCGAAATTACGGATCATAAAACTTGAGATAAGAAAATTAATTGTGCACAAACATCTAGAGAATCCTTCGTGGTCTGCCTCAAAAATAGCAAAAGTTTTAAAATTCCCAAAGTCAACGGTGTATCTTGTAATCAAACGTTATAAGAATACCCTGAGTGTGAATAGAGCACAGCGCATCTATCATAAAAGTGGCACTAAGGACAAAGAGATGCAGAAAAAGGTGTTGATTTACGTGAAAGGCAACCCAGGTGTTTCCATACGTGATTTGACAAAGAAATACGATTCCATCTTTTCCACCGTGTATCTTTTCAAGAAAAGGATATAAGTTTTTTTGTGCCAGTAAACATCCGAATCGCTCCCTGAAACAAAATTTAGTAGCCAAAAAGTGAGCACGATTACTATACGAACGAGTTTTGACGAAATTTGATGGCTGTATTTTAATGGATGACGAAACATATCTCAAAATGGATTATAAACAAATCCCCGGACGAAAATTTTACCTGGCAACTGGTCGTGGAGATATCCCTTCCAGGTATAATTTTGTTTATGCTGATAAGTTTGCTCATAAACTAATGATTTGGCAAGGAATCTGATTTGGCAAGAACAGTAATTTACATTAAAGAGTGTTTGAAAAAGCGACTTTTACCCTTCATTCGGCAACACAAGACCAACGTTATGTTTTGGCCGGATCTAGCCAGCTGCCACTACTCTAAGGAGGTACTAGAATGGTATGCTGCAAACAATGTTAATTTCGTCGACAAAGAGATTAATCCTTCCAATTGTCCTGACCTCAAACCGATCGAAAAATATTGGGCAATTGTCAAGCGAAAATTTCGAGGATGCGGTAAAAAAGTGACAAATGCACAACAAATGCGTTTAAAAAGGAATAAGTTCACCGGTATAGTGTCACTAGCGATTGTGCAGATCATGATTGCATCGATCACAAGTAAAGTGCGACAGTTCGTTCGGAACGGTGAAATGTAATAACTTGTTATGTATCGTTTGAAAGAGAGATGAAATACCCTTTTTTTACGTTTTGATCAACCGTGTATATTGTTTAATTCTTGAGTTATGATCACTTGAATGCGTCATGTGATCTCATCTTACCTCATGAAAATTTTCCATGAAGGCGCTCAAATCAAGTCAGGCGATGGATCTTATTCACACGAACGTATGCAGTCTCATGCGAACGCCAACCTCAGGTGGATGTCGATGTTTATTGACTAAGATCGACGATTTCACTTGGTTTAGAGGTCAGTGACCGGATCAAGGAATATGTGAGGTTCATGAATACATTGTTTCAAAACATGCCCAAAGTCATCCAATCGGACCAGGTTGGCGAGTTCTAGAAAGACGTGTTGGATAAATTTTACAAAGAAGGAGTCATCATTCAACGAATTGCTTATATTCTCCAGTAAATCGGTGTTTTGTAGCGAAACAATTGGTGGAGATCGCACACTGTAAGAACTGTTCAGTTTATAGAGATGATACTTTTGTAACGCGATAAAACTTACCTGGCCAATTAGACCAATGTGTGGCCTCTGCTGTACACAGAAGTAGTCTCCATAGTATTCGATCAGCCTCGCTGTCTGCGGAGGGTCCGCAGGACGCCTTCTACCCCATCGATTCACCATGCTCGATGAGCGCCTCTTCTTCGCCGTCGGTTCGTTTTCGAGAATCATTCTAACCGGGCTGTCGTCTGACATTCTTACGACATGCCCAGCCAATCTTAGTCGACCGATTTTACCGAAGTGTACGATGGGAGGTTCTCCCAGCAACTAATGCAATTCGTGGTTCATTCGCCTCCTCCACGTTCTGTCTTCCGTCTGCACTTCACCGTAGACCCAAGTAGCACACCACGGCCATAATTAGTTCTAGTAACTTGATTATGACTTAGCAAGTCATATTTATGTTGTTCCAACCAAATGGCAACAAGTGTGCTACTAGGGGATCGTACGCATCACCTTCCGTTCAAAGACTCCAAGGGCGTGTTGATCCTCCACTAGCAAGCGTCCTTCAGAGTCCAAAGTAGGCACGATTGCCAGCCATAATTCGCTTTTGTATTTCTCTGCTGGTGTCGTTATTGGCGGTCACCAATTTGCCCAGATACACGAATTCGTCTACTACCTCGACTTCATCACCGTCGATCTAAACACCAGATAGTTGGATAGACTTCTTGAAAATCGTACCACTCGTTTCTAGCCCAGCTCTTCGAATCACACCCTCCAATGAAATATTAAATAACAAACATGACAATCACCTTGCCGTAACACTCTCCGAGATTCGAAGGGACTCGAGATTGTCCCTGATACTCGGACGACACACATCACTCGATCCATCGTTGGTTTGACCAACCGGAAATCAATATTCGTGCATAATCTGCCATAGCTCGTCTCGACCGCTTGTATCATAAGCTGATTTTAAATCGATGAAAAGATGATGAATGGGCACATTATATTGTTAATTTATTATAGACATTTTAAGAATTATTCGGGTCTGGAATGGAACGGTTGAATGGAGGGTTTGATTGATAAGGAAATTGTAACCCTAAATGACCTAGAAAATATACTACTTTAGTATATTCTACGCTACTACGCTAGTCGAAAATGTATTTTTAACAATACGTTTAAGGAAACATGGCTACTTCCTGCTAAGCATTTTGTATACCCCTGAATGTAGATAAAAGCAAGCATGATAAAGACCATTTTTAAGCAAACTTTGAATCATAATGAGAAAATCTGTACAGGTATAGGTTGAGCGTACGTTATTCGGAAGGCATGGTTGATTTTGGGTGGGTTTATTTTTCCGGATTATTTTTATAAATAGACAATTTGAAGACAGTCAAAATATTTAAGATTAATTGACCTATCCTAAAAAATTGCTGGAAAATCTCAGTTAAATTCCTGAACTTATGCATTGTTCAGACTACAGGCTTGTAACATAATACAAGGGTGTTTTGAAAAGTATCTACAAGGAAAATGTCATCAAGATAGCCTTGTATTATGTTACAACGCTGTAGTATGAACATAGCATTACGAAGGTCTTCAGAATCATTTCTGATTGGCTTGACCATTTCAAAGAAATCTGAAGGAGGCCTTTAGAGCTCGCTTTAGAGTAAGTCCTGATTGACCTGACATTTAAAAGATAATTTGCTGGACATCATTTAAATTTCTGAACATTTGAAAGTCTTCAGAATGTTTCCTGATTGGTCTGACCCCTATAACGAATATAGAATATCTGAAGGATCTCACTTACATTTCTGAGCATTTTAACACCGCCATCCTAATTCCTGATAAGGCTGACCATTTCTAAGAATGTTTGAAGGCCCTCATTCAGAAGATTTGTAGGTCATCAGTATAGTTCGTGGTTTACCTGACATTTACGGAACATATCTGTAGCATCTCTTTGGAATTTCTAACCACTTGAAGATCTTTCAAATAATTCTAGATTGACCTTACTCCTTTGAAGAATTTTGTCTTATGTGTTGAAATTGGGTCAAATGGGGGTGGCATAAAGCCACTATTTAAACAACTTAAAATTATCAGGATAATGAATTCATGTGCATAGCTGCGAGTAGACTTTTAAAATAGACCTTTGCCCATCATAGATTAGGATATCGACCTTTGCTTAAGCCATTTGACCGTGGACCCAATGTAACCCCATACGGTGGTATCAGGAGGAGTTCATTTATAATTTTGAACAAGTGATGGTCTTCTGAAAAAATCCTGATCTGACAATTTCCAAGAATATCTGAAGTTTTTTATTTAAAAATCTATACCTTTGAAGACCTTCAGAATACCGTGGACCCCCGCTTATCTGAATGACAGCTCATCCAAACTAACGGGGTTCACTTTGAGTTGATTGAAGAGTTTAGTTCAATCAGCAATTATTTTGAAGACCTTGAAATGTCCTGAAATATAGATGAGGTCCTTCAGATATTCTTCATAAAAGTCAGGTTAACCAGGAATTATTATGAAGGCCGTAAAATGTGCAGATATTGAAATGAGGTCCTTCAGATATGCATGATGCATTTTTCACGGAATATGTTCGATACGGGTGCGTAGGATACATAGGTAACGAAAGTAACATGTTCGAAAGAACTGAATGCCTTTTATAGAACAAAAAACTCAATTCAACTTATTATTCTTCTCTTCTCTTGTTACACCTCTCTGGTATGATCGGGGGGCCACTCGAAGTATTTCACGCTTACCATCAATAATATTAGTTGATGATGGAATTTTGTTTGCTGTTTGTTAAGGCTTTTTTCATCTATTTTCTGAATTTTTTTATTGCTTTTCATAAAAATTGTTCATGTTTTATTCTCTTTTATTGTCATTATTTTTAGGTTTTCGTCATGTTTTTTTGTGGTTTTAACGTAGGACTACGTTTCTCTTTTCTATACCTAGAGGCATTCCAAAAAAATGAGAGCGTTTCGCAACAGTGAAAGGTTATACCTCTCGTTCGACTTAACTTAAGTCATTCTTCATTTGTACGCCATTTGATCAGAAAAACTCTAGGGGTGCGACAGCTATACTTTGAGTTGCATTAATACCCCGAGTAACTCGCGAGTTACTCAATATAGCCTCAATATAGCCTCAATATAGCCTCAAATTGAATTAATTTTTATCGCTTCTTATCGGTTGCCAGGGTTTCTAAAAGTTTGACTTTCAATTTGTTTGGAAAAAATGTGGATATTCTGCTAATAGCAGTAGAAGATGGAACAACGGCGAGGCATATTCCACGACCATGAGGTTTCTAGGATCATTTTGATTTATCAACTACGTAATATGGATGGCTTTACAGAAGTCCAATGCTCAGGTATAATGACGATGTTTATAGACTGGTAATTTGCATCGATTCCGTGAAGCTTGAAGCGTGGGTTAGAGTGCAGCGGACTGAGCTCGTTTGTCTTTTCTCCTTTCCTTGTTCCAATGCATCAGTGGACAGTCTGACAAATAGCAGGTTAAGGGGAAACTGATGGGTTTATTAAACGTATGACTTGATTGGAGCCATTAACATAATTTCTTCCCAAAAAACTCACACGAATAGTAGTAAATACGATATCAAATTGTACGAGCATATCAAATATGTAGTTTTAGCATAAATAAGTTATTTTTAAACTCAGATCTAAATAGAGAAAAATAAGAACATTGAAAATTGCTTGTGTTCAATTGCTCACACACGACAGCTCATATACTAGCGTGTTGTTTGTTTGACAGCTGCGGTGCAAAAAACAAAGAGAAAACAAATGACAGTGCTCTCTTGCTGAGCAGCGTGAGTTACTCGAGGTACCTCAAAAGCGACTCTGAAATTGCTCGCGATAAGGAGCTGTCTTGCCCCTTGGAAAAACTCACCAATTTTTCGCATTGAAATTTGAAAGAAGTTCCATTAGTAAAAGTAGTTCAATTTTTCATTTCAAACTGACCTACTTTTGCTGCCATACAAATTTGCATATCAATTGCATATTGGTTGAAAAATTTGTTTTCCCTAACACAGTCGTAGGGAACGGGTAGCAAATGTCTTCTTCTTCAAAATAACTTTGCTTTGTTGCCGGTGTCTGATTTTTCAATGGTGGCCTGTCCCTTATTATTGAATTTGCTTCGTTCTGCATTTTCGTGACTCCCTTCTCTCTTGGCTATGCTATCAACGCTAGTATTTAATCGCGGGCGAACGAAATTGGTTCAGTGTTCCAAGGCAGCTTCATGCTGCCGGTTCGAACGAGGCTTTGCTCTCCCGCCACAGTCCGTCTGGTTGTCGTATGGGAGACAAAGTAATGCCGGATATTTAACGGATGAATTCTCGGTTTTTTTTTCATTAGGGCGAATCTAACACTGAGAGCTTCTCTCCGGTCTCGCTCTCTTTCATTTATTGCAGTGCCTTTATAAAACTTCCGATGGATCCTTTAGTTCAAATCGAAACACAACAGTTCTGGCTTGCATACACTACAAATAGTAGAATGAAAAACGTAGAGGTGATTGGAATATGAATGGAAGAGAACGTAGTCAATGAGATTCTCTCAATGTTTGATTCGCCCTAGGGAAAAAAAACCCTAGAATTATTTTCCAACGCGTTATATTATCACCGTCCTTTTCAGGACGATCAATTGCCTTCAACAGTAAAAGAGTATTTGTTTGAGTAAAATTTTCATAATTTAGCCTATGCCACCATTGAATAGCATAACCCAGAAAATAAGGCGTCAAGAACATAAAATATTAAGCAAAATGTTTAAGAGGGGACAGATTAAAGTAAAATAATAATTCAGCGCCAACATTAGACTAGGGCAAATCTACTTTTGTAAACAATGGCTTTCGTAGTTATTTTCTCTTAAACAAATGGTCACAAATGCTAATTAAGCACTCATTAAGGTGATAGACCTCATTTGCAGTCTAAAATTGTATGGCGAGGTTTGTCGAAAAATGACTGCTAACCTAGTTATTCTAAACTCTTCCTGTCATTTTGAGTTTCCAGAATGACCATTTATGTAATGCAATTTTATACTTCACACAACCTTCTACAGAAATGTTGTTCGAATCTGTTTACTGTAGTTCTAATGAACGAAAGTTTCAAAATATGTTCAGAAGATACCTTTCGTTATCAATTCTAATTGCTTTACAAAATTTCTTTTGACGTTCGGGAGATCAAATTGAACTTTAATTTATGAGGTTTCATTGAATTTCATTGATGCTTACGCTGAAATTTCTTCTGTGGGGAGAAAGCTTGAGCAAGAGAATGTCTTCCTCGCTTGCGTTCCCACAGGCCTTAACCCACTCTCGGCGAAAGATTGGATCTCTCGGGAATCGATGAAAATGGAGACCCGGTTTATCACTTTGCACTTCATTTCAAACTGATTTAAAATAAAGCACTGCAAAAGTGAACTTTTATTTCCGCATTTGTTCTAGTTGTCACAAACGAAAAATTTGAAAAAGCAGTGACTACAAGCATCACGACCAAATCAACAACAGACTGCCTGCTTGAGCCTGCTTGTAACATAACTCGACGGTGGCGGTAGTGGCGGTTGTCACAGCGACCAATAAAAAACGGTCTTTTTTGACAGGTAAATGGTGATGTTTGTGCACTAACAGCTGGCACGTCGTGTTCTAGCTCTACAACTGCTGTTTCTTTTTTTTAACCCTCCAAAGCATCGCCCTCCATCAAGATTTATGCCAAGAACCCGTGAAACATATGGGTTATTACAAGGGGCAAGACAGCTCCTCGTCGACTTCGTCGAAATCTGGATCGTAGTCTATTTGGTAAAAACCACTAAGAGCCTCATAGATGAGTCTCGCGGCTTTCAGAAAGTTTACTCCGTTATCGGTAGTTATCGCGTATATCACTGAAATATCCACCTCAAACTCCTTCAGTACACGAATAACCTCATCTCTAATGGTTTCCGCTATACGAGAACCAGCCAGCTCGTAAACGGCCAGCGTTCTCATTGCTACTTTGCAGTCAACGATAAATTGAACACAAATCGCAATAACGCTCTTTCCTTTCCTGGTTGCAGAATCTAATTTAAGGCAAATGAATTTACCTTTTAACTCTTCAGTCAATGTTATCTTGAAGAAATGTGCTTCTGTCACTACATTTTCAGGAATAGTTTTGCGACTTTTGCAGTTATTTTCAACGCACTGGTCAAAATTCCTAATAAATCTTGAAGGCCAGGTTGATACAAATAAGCTGAAGGCCAAACCTCCACAGGTAACCATCTTTACACCTAGCTCGATTAGCAAGTCCTTATCGATGGGGACAGGGACTATGGGAATTTTTCGTTTCCGGGGAATATCTTCGTTCGTTTCACATGCTTGCAGTATGCCGATGAAAATTTTACCGTGAACCGTTTCGTGATGTCTCTTCAGATTGTTTACTTTGTCCACCATCAGTACGTTAAAACAAGTATTACACTTTGGAGGCGTACCTTCCCTGGTAAAACTGTCGTTTACAATTTAAGCTGCAGTCGAGACCGTTTTTTATCTGCCATGCTGATACTTTGTTCCGAATCGTATTATATTACCGGAACAGAACCATATGCCAATAACTAACGTATTAAGAAAGAAGAATTTTCATCGCGCTGTCAGAGAACACTTTGTGGCTTCGAGCAACAATAGAAAGTGGCTCATCAACATTTGTAAACAAACACTTCTGAGCCTATTTCCTCGCAAAGCGTACACCACGCAAACCAATACTCATCATCATGTAGGAGAAAGTTTCCCTACACGATTATTCTGTAGGTTTGCGTGTGTAGCCAGCGGCTTGAGAAAACGGGCTCAGGAGTGTTTGTTCACAAATGTTGATGGGCCCTTTGCTATTGTTGATCCAGAATTTACAAGAGCAGCAACCAACGAACATTACCTGCGTGCTTTCCGCAATCGGACACAATCGGAAACACTGGTTGTGGTTAGGGCATGCAATACCGGTACCGAAACCGGAACCGGTATTATCGGGCCAACATTAACATCGAAATACCGGTATTATAGCCGAAAAATACCGGTATTGTAATTTCAAAAAATACACCATTTTTATTTAGAAGCAAATCATGGACATTCTTCCGACATTCAAAACAAGTAAATTAATGTATTCAAATACCGTAATCTGCCCGGAAATTTGAAATCACTCAAATGGAAATCCGACCAACAGAACTCACATTCACGCTTTTTCGTCATCACCGTCAACATCAATGTGAACTGCGATGTAAACTGCGGCTTCATTGAAGCTTCTGTTGTGTTATTTTCTTCAGTTTGCTAAAGGGAGATAGCTCACATTAATCAATAATGGTTACTTTTTTGTCAGCGTGCACTGACGATTTGATTCCAGCTAGTGTCAAATCATGAGCTATGACGACACGTATCTTTGAGTATGTTTTTTAGCTGTCAGCCATTCATTGTGCAAATTTGCGGTCTCGCTTGGTGTTTTTTTATCGTCCAAATGGAGTTTAAAAAAAAACTGAAAGGATGTTGCTTATTCGTCGGTTTGGAAATACCCTTACGCGGAATATCAAATCGATCGATGGCTAAGTGTACAAATGTAAAATACTATTTTGAAAAGCGAAGGTTCCAGTAACAGTGGATGATTACCCACCTTCGCAGCCGGCATAAAATTAACTTGCAAAACGGGCAGCATATGAATGATGACACGTTGAACACACTGTGAACACTGCGTTATTTTTTTAGCTTGAAGTAAGCTACAATACATTACATTCAATAAGAATAAAATGAAACCGTGAATTCTAAAGAAATTTCTTTTATTTTCTTCAATACTGGTTTACTGGTTTTTACCGGTATTGAAATTTAGAAATACCGAAATACTGGTATTGGAAAAATGCCCCGGTATTGCATGCCCTAGTTGTGGTGTTTGCCGATACATGGAACATGATGCCCGAAGCCAAAGCACGAGCACTGACATTGGTGTTGTACCCATCGCGTTGCGTGTTAGTCTGGAGGAACGAAGTCAAAGTGATGGATTTTATGCACGAACTACTATTTTTGGAAAACAAATTGGAAGTCCAACTTTTTGAAACCCTGGCAATTGATTAGAACCGATGAAGATTGATGAAATTTTCAGCTATATTGAATTACTCGCGAGTTCCTCGCGATTTACTCGGTGCATCAAAGCAACTCAGCATAGAGCTGTCTCACCTCAAGGGTTATTACATATTTTGCTAGTCGAATGAGTCTCACTTGACGAGTCGACAATAGTTGAATTCAATTGAATCATCAAAATATGGCCATAATTGGAATATGGCCAATGCCGGTGCGTTTCTCCCATTTGCTTTTAACTTACGAAACTTGGAGGAAATAACTCAACTCACTTAGGGCATAGACTAACTCTAAGACCAGTAAGTCCCGAACAAATACGATTTTTTTCCTGGCTCAGTCACTACTAGCACATCGGTCCCAAGCTCGGTCCCAAGCTTAATAATGCGCTCCTAATAATGAACTCACATGAACACACTCTCAAATATTCTTTCAAAATAACACAACAAATCAAAACAAAGGCGCAAATATGTATAAAAAGGTGCTGGCTTCAAGGTGAACTCCGGACCAAGGGGTTCTAAAACAGTGAACCAATTTCAAATATTGATTGTTGCTTAGGCTGTGTTCCAATTCGCGAATTAATTTTATTTTTCACCTATACTTGACAGATGGAAAATAATCGATTAAGTCTGCTACTCGAGCTGACTTATTTCTGACAGACGGCAAGTCATTTAGACACCTTATCGAAAGTTTGTTGATCAATAACATAAGGGTTTTAAGCGAATAATCGATTATTTTCCATCTGTCAATTTTAAGTAAAATGAAAAATGACTTCGGGAATTGTAACACAGCCTTAAAAGCCTACTTCGGTTCGATTTTCCCAGGCGAAATTTTCCACCTTTCAGCTGTAACAACGTGAAACACCATCGGGTGCATCAAAGGATAATGCATTGAGCAGCGGTGGAATAACATTGCTATTCTGCAGTAATAGCTGTAATCCGTGAGCATACAAGCGATAAAAAATTTGCCGACAGATTGTCCAAACCGGAAAGCTACCACAATGTAGTGGCGAGTAGTCGGGAAGCTCCACAGCCGAGCAACTGGAAGAACGTGTTTCGACCTGCTGCATATATGTACATTTGCATCATTCGCGTCGTTTGTCTTATCAACTATGAAGCGCGAACTTGCGTGTAAAGTAGACGCGCGAAATGAAATAAGCAAAAAAACAAAAAGTAATTGGACTTCAGTCGAAGAGAATTTCAGTGTGGAAGACTAATTGCATGCATGCATGGTCTAGGATTGTTTATACAACTGGATGTCGGGGTGAGACGAGATTATCGCAAATCAAAAACCGAGAAGGCAATGACGCAATCCCGGACCGTTCGATTCGGAAGGAAGAACCCTATTAAAGTTGTTTGTTATTGTGGCTTACACTAAGCTATGGGACTATATGGGATAAAAGGTCAGGAGTTCCGATTCTTACCGGTTGATCTCCCGGTTGGGTTCCGTTCCGTTGCCCTAATTAGTTAGTCCGACCGATGTGCACGGCAGGACAAGAGCGTCAACCACAACAGGCCATCGATCCGCATGCCAAGATTAACCTGTTTGCCATGATGATTAAAGCCGAATATGGTAGGTAGGATAACTCGGTACCTACCTACTTACCAGGGGAAGTGGGGGGCAACCACAGCCAATCAATCGAGTCCTGGACTAGGTTCAGGATAAGCTTGTTTCGAGCAACATACATATAATGAACGGTGTTGTGGACGCACGTGTTGCAACTGGCAGTTCCACAAACAGCAGGCTATGTGTGCGTTCCGGTTCGTACGTGTGAAATTTACGTAAATATAAGCTTCCGTTTCGTCCGGCGAAGGAAACGAGCTCGATCCAGCGGCAGCTTGTGTGGATGAATGGAAACGGATGATATCGCCAAGGCGGATAATCCTATATCTTTCGATGAAGGAAGCTTGGTGAGAGATTAGCATAAAACGGAGGAAGGGTTGAAGTGATCCAATTAACGTGGGAATTATCGATCCTAGTTAGAGAATGTGGCTGGTTGTATCCTACGTAGCTCTAATGTTGATTGTAGAAGGTTTTGTGATGCGGGTTTTGGGCTAGAAGAATATTAGCTTTCAACATATCCCATTAACTGCGGGGCAATCATGAGGGAAAGGGAGACTCGTTTTGCGGATCGCATTTTGAGGTGTAAATTCCATACTTTAGTTCGCTCATGAGTAAATGTCAAGACAGCGATTGAGATTGTTTGGGACACTTGTAAACTTTCACCAACCACACCGAACCAGCATTGCACGACAAAACTTAAAGAAAGGATCAAAGCAGTAAACTTACGTCTACTCTTTGTTGGACGCTGCTTAAGCCATTGCTAACCGCAGAAATGTGAAAAGAATTTTGCACACGAAGCAAGAAACTTTCTTAATCTGTTTCCAAAAGTTGAGCCCCTTCAACTAATTATTTAGGCCACTATCAAGTTGCATACACTTCAGAAAGTTCGTCTCAACGTTTTCCGGATGGGCCTCCATTAAGTTCATAAATTAGATCTAACGATTCTGTGCGCCGTCATCGTGGCGCTTATCTGTGCGACATCGAACGTCACTCACGTAGTTTATGTTCGGTCATCCTACTCTTCCGAACGCCGAATTTCGACGCATCTAGGAAATATGAAGATGTCTAGATTTTCGATGCCGATGGGCGATGAACGTAATACTATTAACTATGCAAATTTATACCGCATTTCGTCGACCGCTTTGAATGGGCTTATTTTCGGAGGAACGCCACAGACGTATCTCGGGTGTTTAGGAAGCGTCGACCGTCCCCGGCTTTATCGTCCATGAAATATCGATCCATTAAAAATCAAGATACATAAACATTCACACACGCACCCACCGGTCGCTCGGTCGGTCCCGTCTTGGGGCGGCTTCAGCAAACGTTTGCTCTGCACTCTTGACCGGTTTTGCGTCCGAAACTCGGCGTTGTTGTCAGCGTCGTGTTGTTCTGCCCATATTGCTACTATCCAAGCGGTAAGGCAGTTCCAAAAACGATATCGTCCAGTGTCACCATTCACCGTATCCACATTCTCCGGTGGCGATGGCGTTGGAATCGACGAAGCGGCAAGCGGTGTGTGCAGATCCTCGGGATGGGCGGGAATAAGCAACATTTCAGTCAAAAGCGGAACCGCATTCTAATTACGAACTTGTTTACCGGAATTGAAACTGCTTTGATTGGTTAATCTTGGATTTCTTGTATTTCGGTTTTTTGGGTTGTTGCTTGATATATTCCTGGATTTGGATTTATTGAATTTTATTCCAACTTGTGGGCTTGTGGGCTTTATTTAAAAATCTTTAAGATTTTTTTATGCAGGTGATTTTTTTTAAATTTTCTGAGTTCCTTGGATTTTTTGGATTTCTTGAAATGTTTGGATATGTCGAATTTTTGGCTTTGTAATTTGTTTGTGGATTTCTTCGATTTTTTGATTGATTTTCTATTGCTCGAATTTCTTGGATTTCTGGATGTATTGATTTTTCGAATTCTTCGGATTTTTAAGACATCTTGAATTTCTTAATATACATGGAGTTGGGGAATTTCCTGAATTTCGTGTTAGCGTAGTCGGTAAGCGCACGGTCTACCCACCCGAGGCGACGGGTTCGATTCCCGACCGGTCTAAGAATTTCTAGGAATTTGAAAAATTTCTCGACTTCCCTGGGCATAAAGCATTGTTGTATTTGCCACACAATATATAAATTCATGTTTTGGTGTTGGCAAGCAAGCTATTAATTAATAACTGTAGAATAACGCTTAGAACACTAAGTTGAGAAGCAGACACAAGTTTAATGAGCGTAAAAAAAAGCTAGGCAGGATAAGAACTCGCGTTTTCTTTATTTCAAGATTTGATGATTCAGTTTCCAATTTGGTTTACCGAAATGAAATGGTATCCTGTTCCAGGAAAATTTCCGCAAACTTGTAATCCACAATAATTGTGGAGCCAGTACTTTTTTGATTTCTTGATTGTTAAAATTTGGTCTCGTTTGTTGAATTAATGGCTGATATATTTGATTATGTTGAGTTTCTTGAATTTTCAGATTTGCAACACAAATCGACTTAACTTTTTCATTAGGGCCTAACTGACAAACGTAAACAATGGTTTCTTCCGTAAATTCCTTGTGGCTGTCCATGTAAGTTTCCAATTCTTTCGGGTAAGTGAAATCTTCCTCTTTGGAATGACCTTGGTGGATTAATTAGGCGAGTTTTCAATGACAAGAAAGTCGCGGAAAAAGTCCTTGTTTACGTTTTTTAGTTAGGTCCGAATGAAAAATCTTTGCCGAAATATTAAACTATTTTGATTTCTGGAGTTTCTTTAATTACTGTTATTTCTTGGATTTCTTTGGAGTTCTTGGATTTTTGGATTGCTGTTTTTTTTCTGAATTTCCCGGATTTGTTTCTGTATGTCTGGATGTCTAGCTCTTCTTAGATATAATTGAATTTTTGAATATCCTGGATATTCTGGATACAATGAATTTTCTTGGCTTTCTTGATTTTCTTGGATCTGTTGGATTCAATGATTTTTTTGGATATCTTGGTTTGTATATTTTGGACCTTAGATTTCCTGTATGTCTTATTTTTCTTGAATTTCGAGAATTTCTTGGAATTTGGATCTCATGGACACCTCGGATTGCTTCCATTTCTTCAATTTTGTTGATTTGCTATTGAAATATTCAATTACTTGGACTTATAGAAATCTTTCAATTTCTGTGAATTGTTGGGTCTATTGGATATTTTCGGATTTCTTGAATTTTTCTGGATTTCTTAGATTATTTGGAATGCATATTAGGCTGGGTCAAAATTCAAATTCTAGTTCCCTAATAATTTTGCGCATGACATCGGTTTTCCTCCATGCTGAGTAAACGCCTCACAACAACGTGGTTGCTCGCGCCGACAGCAGCAGGCTACAGGCCATGCTGCAGGTGGCAGTGTTGTTAGGAAAACAGTTCAGTGAGCCGTTCGTTTGGATTGTAATCAGTTTTGGCTTAATAACTTTTTCTACAATCGTCGAATCTTTTGCAGTCTCTCAAAGAAAAGTTTCTTTGGAAAATTTCCGAAGAAAATTTGGTTTACTTATTTTTAGATGGCAACGGTCATCTCAGAGATTATTCAATGCAAAGTGGTTTTCCCATATAAAATCCTATGTGAAATTAAAACCTCGAGAGCAAAATATAGTTTCACCGATCGAGCTGTAATTCTGCACAGTTATTATGGAACCCAAAAGGCTTCCAAAAATCATTGGGGAGCGAATATTTTTTTCTTTCATATGTCCGTGTCCCAGGCTAATGCATATGTTTTGGTATTTGTGGATATCTAGCACTCTTTACATATCATGGATTTTTTTAATTCTTGAACAATCTGAATTTTTTGTCTTTCTTGATTTTTTTGGCTCTGTGGGATATTTGGAATGTTACAGATGTGCAACACAAATAAATAATTACTTGGGTTTCTGGAGTTCCTTAAATATTTGTGATTTCTTGGATTTCTGTGGATTGCTGTTTTTTTCTAGATTTCCCGGATTATTTGGATTTGTTTCTATATTTGTGGATTTCTAGCACTACTCAGATATCATGGAATTTTCGATTATCTTGGATATTCAGGATACTTTGAATTTTTAGGCTCTCTTGATTTTCTTAGATCTGTTGGATTCATTAAATTCTTTGGATATCTTGAATTCGTATTCAGTTTTTTGGTACCTTAGATTTCTCTCCCGGTACCTTGGCCAGTCTTGATGTTCTTGGATTTCTTGTATTTCTTGCATTTGTTTGATTTTTGAATTCATGGGATTTTGAAGACTTCTTGGATGTCATGAAATTCTCGGATTGCTTCAATTTCCTCAATTTCTTAAATTTTGTTGATTGTTTACTGAAATAATTAATTACTTTGTTTCATATAAATCACTCAATTTTTGTGAATTTCTTGATTTATTGGATTTCTTCGATTTTCTTCGATTTTTTTGATTTTTCTGGATTTCTTGGGGTTTTTGGATTTCTTGGATTATTTGAAATTTATATGTTTTGTTATTTGGTGATACCTAGCACTTTTTTGATAGCATAGAATTTTTTGGTTGTTCTGGATTTTTTGTCTTTATTTAATTTTATGGTTGGTTTAAATATCTTGAATTTTCTAAATTAGCAACACAAATATTTAATTACTTGGATTTCAGGAATTCCTTCAATATCTGGAAAATTTGTTTGTTTGGATTTCTTGGATTTCTTTGGATTGTTGTTTGTTTCTGGATATCTCGGATTATTTGGATTTGTTTTTGTATTTGGAGATATCTAGCACGTCAGATATCATGGAATTTTTTAATTACCCGCAATACCCGATTACCCGCGGTTCACTCGGGGTTAGTTCCTGGCAAAACTAGAGCTGAATCTTAGACTTTATAATATTCTCGTGTGTCTTGATTTTCTTGGATTTGTTTGATTTTATGAATTCTTGGGATTTTTAAGACTTTTTGGATTTCATGAAATTTTTGGATTGCTTAAATTTCTTCAATTTTGTTGATTTGCTATTGAAATATTCGATTACTTGGACTTATAGAATTATTTGAAGTTTTGTGAATTGTTGGATTTATTAGTTTCTTGGGATTTCTTTGATTGTTCAGGATTTTTTGGATTATTTGGAATTCATATGTTTTGGTAGATCTTTTCATAGAGTGATGGAATTTCTTGGCTCTCTTGGATATCTGGATATAGATTTGCAACACAAATAATTAATTATTTGGATTTCTGGAACTTTTTAAATATTTGTTTTTTCTTGGATTTCTGTGGATTGCAGTTTTTTTCCTAGATTTCCCGGATTATTTGAATTTGTTTCTGTATTTGTGGATATCTAGCACTTCTTTGATATCATGGAATTTTCGATTATCTTGTGAATTCATGTTACTTTGAGTTTTTGGGCTGTCTTGATTTTCTTAGATCTGTTGGATTGATTGAGTTCTTTGGGTATCTTGAATTCGTATTCAGTGTTTTGGTACCTTAGATTTTTTTCCGGTACTTTAGGCAGTTTTTTTTATCCTGGATTTCTTGAATTTCATGGATATATATATAAGATTTTTTGAAGTTTGGGATTTTGAAGACTTCTTGGATGACATAAAATTCTCTGACTGCTTAAATTTCTTAAATTTTTTCCATTCTTTGGTTTGTTACTGAAAAATTTTATTACTTGGACTCAAAGAAATATTTTAATTTCTGTGAATTGTTGCACCTATTTCTTTGGATTTCTTGACATTTTCTAAATAATTTAGATTTTTTTGGATTTTACATGTTTTTGGTTTTTTTTTGGACATCTAGCACTTCAAAATTCTTACACATTCTGGATTTTTTGTTTTTCTTGAATTTCTTGGCTCTCTTTGATTTGTGGATTTTGTGTTCTTGGTTCCGTATATTTCTTGTTTCTCTTCTTTTACTTGGATTTCTTGAATATCTAGGAATTCTTGAATTTCTTGGATTTATTTTATCTTTTGAATTCTTTGGATTTGAAAGCCTTCATGAATTTCTAAAAAATCTCGGTTTTTTCTATTTCTCAACTTGCTTGAATTTTCTGGATTTGTTCCAGAAATATTTAATTACTAGAATTAACTGTTTAAATTTCTGTGAATTTGTTTTTATTCGTTTGTTTTCCGTCGGCCAATTTCCTCACAACGTGGTGACAACCACCGACGCCAAGAAGACGGCTACATATTGCAATCATCAACACATGAGCCGGGATCAACGGCTTTACTTGATTTCTATGAACTATCGGATTTATTGGATTTCTTTGCAATTCTTGGATTTTTCTGGATTTCTCGGATTACTTGGATCTCGTATGTTTTTGTTATTTCGGATTTCTGACACTTCTTAGATATCACGGGAGAATATCTTGGATGTTTTGGCTTGAATTTCTTGGATCAGTTTAATATTTTGAATTCTTTGGATATCTAGGTTATCGGTGTATCGCATGGATATTATAGATTTCCTGGATTTCTTGGATTTCTTGGATTTTTTGGGTACATCAAGAAAACTTCATTCCATAGATTTCTTATATTTTCTTGTATTTCTTGGATTTCTCGGAAGTTTTCGTTTTTCAAATATTAGGAAGTCTTCAATTATTTAATTTCATTAAACTCTGGGATTTCTAGGATTTCCTGAATTTCTTCGATTCCGGGCTTATTACTTTCGTTATTTATCAACTGCTTATATCTCATAGATTTCTGGAATGTTTTGAACTTTGGGATTTTAGGGTCTAAAGTTTATTGGTTTTTTTTGGTTCTGATTTCTTAAATTTTTTAATTGTGTTGAATTTCTTATATTTCTCTGATTTCTTATTGTACTTCATTTTTTTTGGATTTGTTACGTTTCTGGGATTTTTTGGATATCTGATATTACTGTTATGTATGTCATCCTATGAATTTCTTGAATATCTTTGAATTTCGTTGTTTCTGGATTTTTCGGGTTATTTTGATTTTGTTTGTGTTTGTATTTTGGGATCTCTAGCGCTTCTTAAAAATCATGGAATCTTGGAATATGCTGGATATTCTTGATTTTTTGGCATTCCTGAGTTTTGTGGATTGTTTGGATTTCTTGAGTTCCTTGGATATCTCGGTTTCGTGAGCTTCTTGTATCGCATGGACATTATGGAATTCATAGATTTCTTTGATTTCTTGGGTACATCTGGTTTTTTTGATTCTTTAGATTTCTTGTATTTCTTTAATTTTTTATTTCTTTTGGATTTATGGATTTATTTGATTATCCGAATTCTTGGATTTCGTGGATTGTTTGGATTAATTGAATTCTATGGATTTCTCGGATACGTGTACTTCTTGTATCGCCTAGATATTTTGAATGTCCTGAACTTCTAGGACTTCTTGGGTTTATCTGAGTTTTCTTGATTCCCTACATTTTTGTATTCATCGTGTATCTCGTATTTCTTGAATTTCTTGAATTTATTGGATTTCCGGATTATTTCTTGGATTCTTGCCATTTTGAAGCTTTTTTGGGTTTCATGAATTTCCCTGATTCCTTGATTTTGTGATTTCTTGATTTCATGATATGTTCATCTTATTTACAACTTGGCTTGCAGGTTAATTACTGCGACCTTGTTATCTAGAGTAATGATGGACCCATTGTTTTCTTGGTTTCTTCATTGCTGAAGTTTATAGGATTTCTTGGATGGTTTGAATATTCGAGTATGTGAATTTTAAAAGAGGTCTGTAATTTCTTAGTTTGCCTGGATTTTTCTGAAACTTTAGATTTTTTCAATTATGTTGATTTTATTTTATTTCTTCGACTTCTTTGATCTCTTGAATTTTCTGGATTTACTTGGATAACTGGAATTATTTGATTTCTCGGATCATTTAGATTTTGTTTTTTCTTGAATTTCTTGGATTGCTAGTACTTCTTAGATATTATGAAATTTTTGAATATCTTGGATTTCTTGGAGTTTTGGTTTTCTTGAATTTTGTGATCACTTGGATTTCTTGAATTCCTTGGATGTCTTGGATACGTGGAATTCTCGTACCGTGTGCATTTTTTTGCCATTTTGAGGATATCTGTGTTGTCTTGATTCCTTAGATTTTTTGTGTAACACCTGCGTAGTCGTTAGCATCCAAACTTTTCACACCAAAGTCAAGAATTGAATTTCAAGCTCGGAAAAGTTATGAAAATACCCATAAAGTTTTTTGAGTGACTACGACTAACTAGCCCAATGCTGAAAATTTCGATAATCAAGAAAAAAAGAATATTTCTTGTATTTCTAGGATTTTATGAATTTTTCGGATTCCTTGGATTTTTATGGATTCCTTCGATTGTTTTAACTTCAATTCAATACCAGGGAGTTTCGTTGATTTGTTGATTTATTGCTGATTTGTTGATTCATTGCTGATTTGTTGAAATTATTGATTAATTGATGTAATTATTTTTTAATCTCTGCTAGAATTATAGATTCCAAATTTCTTGATTTCTGAATTTCTATACTCCAAGAATCTTTGGATTTCTGGTTAACTGGATCCTTTGTTATCTGGAATTATTGAATTACTTGATTTCTGAATTTCTGCTTATCTCATCTCTTTATTTTGCTGGCTTGGCTTACTAGGATTATTCAAATTCTGAATCTCTCAACCTGTTTTTTAGGTGTTTGAATTACTGGATATCTAAATGGTTTGGTTTAGGAATTCCTGCTTTTTTGAGTTGATAGATTTTGGGATTCTCAGTGTTTCTTGAATTTTGAATTTCAGTGTTCCTGGTGTTCAAAATATCTGAATTTACGAATTTCCGGAAATCTGCTAGAGTGAATTCAGAATTTCTGGTTTTCTTCACTTCTAGGCAGCTAACATTCGATTGTTTAATATTTTCCTGCATTCCGGGATTTATAAGTTTTGATGTATTTTTAAGTTAATAATTCTCTGCATTTCAGAAATTTTGGAATTCTAGATCAATGGATTCTCTTCTTCTCTTTTAAATGTCTAACTGTTTTGTTTTCTGGAATTTATGTTTTTATTTATTTCTAGATTTCTAGAGTTTTGGACAGCTTTATTCAATGGATATTCAGATTTCTCAATTTATTTATATTTGAATTTTGAATTTCTGTATCTTTTGATATCTGGATTTGTGAATTTCTCGATTTCTGCATTTCAAAGCTTCTGTGTTATTGGATTTCTTGAATGAAACTTGAATTTCGGATTTCCTTGATTCCATGACTGCTCGAGCACTCTTTATCTGGGTTTCTGTAAATCAATTCAATGAATCAATTTTAGATTTTCTATTCTTTTTGTTTGGATTTAGCGTTTCTTTTTCTTTTGATATCAGAATTTTTGAATTTTTGGATTTCTGTTTCTAGATTTTTATTTTTGATGTTAAGGAATAATTAATTTATGTCTTTCCAGTTTTTCAAATTTTAAATTTAATAATGCTTGAATTTTTGAATTTCTTGATTTCCTGACTTCTTGATTTTTTGATCTCTGGATTTCTGGACTTTTGGAAATCTGGATGCCTGTATTTCTGGAGTTCTAGAATTCTGGTTTATGCCTGAAATTTTTGATTTAATGACTGTATGGAATATATGGAATAAGGTATTTGTGAACCTTTGGATTTTATGATGATTATTACTAGATTTTATGATGTATTATCACTGAATTAATTGATTTAGGCATTTCTGCTATTTTAGAAATTTTTGGATTTATATATCTCTGAACTGTTTAATATCTAAACTTCGGAATTTATTGATGTTTGGAATGCTGGATTACTAGATTTTTGAATTCTGGAATTTATGGTTGTTTGGTTGTCTGAACATGAGTGGATTCCTTGATTTTTGAGTATCAGGATACGTTTATATTTTTGCATGATCTAGAGATTTCTGTATTTCAAATTGTCTTCCCTAGCAACAACCATGTTTTAGAACGGTTGAAAATACTTTTATACAACTAAATTTTGTTATAAAGAAGCTTATTCGACATAAAACCATGCAGACTCGGGATTTTCCGGATTTTGGTTGGATTTCATGATTTTTTTTTTTTTTAAACTTTATTATGATGACTTTTAGCCTCCTGGGCTAGTTCGTCACCGTTTTGAATATTTCTGGTTATCTGCAAAATTTTGGAATTTCTTAGTTTCTGAGTTTCTTGGTGTCGTTAGCTATGCAGAATTTTTGGATTCCTGGATATCTAAGTTTGTACATTCTAGGATTTTTGAATTTATAGGTTATGGATATCAGGGTTTCTAGAGTTTGAGATATCTGGATTTCTGGGAACTAAATATAAGGGTTTCTGTGTTTACCAATTTTTAGTTCACCAGATTTATGAATGTTATGAAATTGTGAATCTGTGGATACAAAGATGTTTGAATTTTGCAAATCTATGATTTTTTGCATTTGTGTATTTCTAGAGCAGCTGGTGAATAGTCAGATAGAATGATTTAGTTCAATTTATGAACTCTTGATTTATTTCTTGATTTCTTAATTGCTCGATTTCTTGACTATTCGGTGTGTTACTTATTCCTGGATTTGTGGCATCTT